>CAXITT010000002.1:3745516-3762430 GCA_964033795.1 Lymnaea stagnalis | reverse complement strand
CTATCCCACTAAGCCCGCTATCCCACTAAGCCCGCTATCCCACTAAGCCCGCTATCCCACTAAACCCGCTATCCCACTAAACCGCTATCCCACTAAACCCGCTATCCCACTAAGCCCGCTACACGCTAACCCCGCTACCCACTAAGCCCGCTATCCCACTGAGCGCGCTATCCCACTAAACCCGCTTTCCCACTAAACCCGCTATCCCACTAAACCCGCTATCCCACTAAGCCCGCTACCCGCTAACCCCGCTACCCACTAAGCCCGCTATCCCACTAAGCCCGGTTTAACCATTAGGCGAACTAGGCGGCCGCCTAGGGCGGCAAATTTTTAGGGGGCGGCACTATTAATTAAATAATTAGTTGCCGTGGGCGTGGGGGGTGCAGTGCGACAGGTTCGACTAGGGTGCCAAATACTCTGGCACTGGCACTGCCACCATCCCACCGAGAAAACATTCCCACTGATATATTTGATGCTTCTTATATTTAATGTAAATCTTTTGACAGCATTCGATTCTAAAAACAGTAGAGCATCGATTATCCGGATTAATTTGGCTGTTGGTAGTTCGTGTAACCTTTTCGGTTAACCGAACACTCCCTCGGAAAGGTTGCGTGTCTGTAATACAATAAATTCATAGTTTATACAAGTTTGGTGCTTTCTTGTAGATTGTATCATGCACATTGGTGCTTTCTGGTAGATTTATCATGCACATTGGTGCTTTATTGTAGATTGTATCATCCACATTGGTGCTTTCTTGTAGAATGTATCATGCACATTGGTGCTGTCTTGTACATTGTATCATGCATATTGGTGTTTTATTGTACATTTATCATGCACATTTGTGCTTCCTTGTACATTGTATTATGCACATTGGTGCTTAATTGTAGTTTGTATCATGTCCATTGGTGCTTTATTGAACATTTTATCATGCATATTGGTGTTTTATTGTGCATTGTCTCATGCACATTGTATCATGCACATTGGTGCTTTCTGGTAGATTGTATCATGCACATTGGTGCTTTATTGTACACTGTGTCTTGAACATTGTTGCTTTATTGTACATTGTATCGTGCACATTGTATCATGCACATAGTTGCTTATTGTACATTGTATCATGCAAATTAGTGCCTTATTGTAGATTGTATCATGCACATTGGTGCTTTATTGTAGATTGTATCATGCACATTGGTGCTATATTGTCAATTGTATTATGCATATGTGTGCTTTATTGTACATTGTATCATGCACATTGGTTCTTTCTTGTACATTGTATCATGCATATTGGTGCGTGATTGTACATTATATCAAGCACATTGGTGCTTTATTGCACATTGTATCATTCACATTGATGCTTTATTGCACATTGTATTGTGCACATGTGTGCTTTATCGCACTTTGTATAATGCACATTGGTGTTTTCTTGTACATTGTATCATGCATATTGCTGCTTTATTGCACATTGTATCATGCACAGTATCATCAACGTTGTATCAAGGTCAGCTGATTGATGTTAAAATCCAGTGAGGACTGTAATTTTTATAGCGAAAAGTGAGCATTTACAAAATTTGATAATTGGCGCAGAGTATAAAATATTTTTATAACTGTAAAACAAAATATTATTTTTTTAAACAGGGCACATATTTCAACTGGTCAATACGAATCATCCTTATTTATTTATTTATTTATTTAGGAATTTTTATATAGCGCTTACCTTAAAGCTCTAAGCGCTTTACAATTATTAAAAACATGTAAACTAACTAAAATAAAAATGAGACATTAGGATAGTAACTACTATACTATAGAAACAATTAAAATGGCTATAAAACGAGGACATTTTGGCACGTTTTGGCCTATACTACAGGATTAACCCGATACAGATAATGAGGCAGGGCAAGGAGGGTGCATCACAGGTCAAAGGCGAACCTAGACAGATGGGTTTTAAGGGACTTTTTGAAAGTGGACGAATCTTCATAATGACGGATATGGAAGGGGAGCTGGTTCCAGAACGTGGGCCCATGGAAGTAGAAGGAGCGTTCACCGATGGTCCTAGTTTTGGTTCTTGGGATTGAGAGGGTTCTACTGTCAATGGAAGAACGTAGTTGTCTTGAAATAGACTCTCAGTGAGGGGTGGCCGATATGCGGTCTCCGGGAGTCATGTTGCGGCGCGCGGAGCTAGGTCAAATGAACGTAAATGTTAACTTTATTGTAGTATTACCAAAGAAACATTACATCATGAGTTGTTCGTGTCAAATATTTTTAAATTATAGCTAAGAGAAATTTGAAATATCTCACATGCATTAGCCATGACACTAGCAAAAATATAAAAGCCATATCCAGATGGTGAAATGGTAAAGGGATGTTTGGAGAGCATCGTTGAAATTCTGTGTCTAGAAAAGAAGAAGGAGTTCTAAAAAATAAGTCTGTCTCATCAGACTATTTCTAGGCGTGTGGACCACATTGGAAAACGTATTGTAGATAATTGAAAAGTCGAGCATCCGAGTTTACATTTTATGCTCTAGCATTGGGTGAAAGCACAGATATGGCAGATACTGCCCAACTCTAGCATTGGATGAAAGCACAGATATGACAGATACTGCCCAACTCTAGCATTGGATGAAGCACAGATATGACAGATACTGCCCAACTCTAGCATACGATGAAAGCACAGATATGACAGATACTGCCCAACTCTAGCATTGGATGAAAGCACATATATGACAGATACTGCCCAACTGGCATTGGTATCAAGAGTGTTGATGTTCATTTTAAAGACAGAAGAATTAGCGACATTGTATCCACTTAAGGACACTGCTAAGTCACAATATTTATTAGAGGCAGTTACATCGACATTGAATCGCTTTTCGTTACAACTTAACAACTTATAGCAGGGTGTCAAACTCAATCGCTCGGCTGGCCAAAACTCAAATCTCATGTAAGGTTGCGGGTCGAACAGGATAAACTTTCAATAAGGAGAAAATTAATCTTTTTATTTTTTATTTATTTTTTATATAAATGAAAACATCAACAAGTTGTAATAATTCAAAATCATTGTCTTACCCATTTTCGCTCTAATGCCATTTAGTCAGTGCTGGATGTTTGGCATAGTCTCTTGGCTACAAAAAATAAGTAAGTTCGTTTATGTATGGAGTAACGTTCTGTGTCATCGAGATTCTCATGATTGACGACTCATGTGTGATGTTTTGTTAATCTCCATCACAGAAAACAGCTGCTCACACATATATGTGCTACCCAACATGCTCAAGGTTCGAGCCGAATGTAGATGAAGCTGTGGCATCTCTTCAGGAATGAAACGGTGTAACTGTGCAGGCCCGAGTCCTACTTTGCCTTTAGTTTCCCGTTACACTGCAGCTCTATTAGCTCCATTTAAAAATTTACAGGAGCGGTTTCCAGGTCTATGACAAATGGTTTACGAAACAGATCAAATTTACATGTCAGTGCTTCAAAGTCGCTAAAGTGCCATGCGAACATGGCGTGAAGTAAGCTGAAGTTTTCAGCAAAGTGTGCATTGGGAAACACCATAGCGTTGAATTGGATAGAATTGTACGCCGGTCAAGACCTCGCGGGCCTGATAATAATTGTACGGCGGGGCGGATGTGGCTCGCGGGCCTTGACTTTGACACATGTGACTTACCGGGCTTACCGGATCATGCTCCAGCAATGGTTGGGAAACAGGAAGGTTTTGAAATGAGGCCTCCAAAGTCGGTAATACTTCAAAGCTAAATTTTCATTGCATTATTCAGCTTGAGAATTGGTGTTCAAAGTCCCTCAAAATGGACCATGTCATGAAAGTGGTCGTCAAAAAGTGATCTTCATTAAGTCGAACCAGTTGAACCATCGGTGAAAGCTCCTTCTACGTCCATGCGCCCACGTTCTGGAACCACCTCCCCTTCCATATCCGTCATTGTGAAGCCTCGTCCACTTTCAAAAAGTCCCTTAAAACCCATCTGTCTAGGTTCGCCTTTGACCTGTGATGCACCCTCCTTGCCCTGCCTCATTATCTGTATCGGGTTAATCCTGTAGTATAGGCCAAAACGTGCCAAAATGTCCTCGTTTTATAGCCATTTTAATTGTTTCTATAGTATAGTAGTTACTATCCTAATGTCTCATTTTTATTTTAGTTAGTTTACATGTTTTTAATAATTGTAAAGCGCTTAGAGCTTTAAGGTAAGCGCTATATAAAAATTCCTAAATAAATAAATAAATTACAGTTTAGTTCCAAGAATTTCTAAAGTCTTTGGACTCATATTATTTTTACGTTACATTTTATGCGGAATCAAGATGGCTGACCCGTGCCAAAATGTTGAAAAGACTGATTTTCAGCAAGAAATAAAATCATCCTTTGCAAGCAAGTCAATAAGTATTCCAGAGTTTTAAGACAAAGAGTGGGTTTGGAACTTTGCATTTCTTTATGATATAACTAGTCACCTAAATGACGTTAATACTCATCTAAAAGGGAAAGATCAATTAATTAACAAGGTGTATGATCATATTTCCGCATTTCAAATGAAACTTGGTCTTTGGGAAAACAGTTGAGGACAAAAAACTTTGCTCACTTTCTTACCTTGACATTGCAACCAGACGTCACTCATGAACAGGCGGATAAATGCGCTTTCTTGATACCATACTTCAACCTAGAACTTGAAAACCAATTTCAGAATTTTAAAAACATCATGTGCTTTTCTATGTATTTGAAACGCCATTCGCAGTAGACGTGAATTTATTACCAGGAAGATTACAAAAGGAACATTGTGAAATGTATTGTGGTACACAGTTAAATGAGAAATTCCATCAAGCTTGTTTGGAAAAGTTCTATAAAAGGTATTTGGTCAAGGATAAATCTCCAGCGTTTTATAAACATGCTCTGTCGATGGTTTTGGAAACACTCATGAGTGTGATGTGAATAGCTTTTTAATCGCGTGAAACTCATCTCATCAAATCACAAGTGAGAACACGAACTACTGATGACCGTTTGGAAAACTGTTTACGTGTAGCGATGACATCAGTCGAGATCAAATTTGATGCTTTTATTTCTGCAAACCAAAGTCAGGTGTCTCAGTTTTAAAATGTATAAAATTGTCTAATAAATATGTTTGATTCTCAGTTATGTTGGATTTTCTTAAGAAAAAATAAAGATACCTATTTCTTGTTTTGTTTACATTAAACCAGGCAAGCGTTTGACCACGATATCACCTATAAGGAAGCGATGATGTGGTCGAAACTGTTTGCACGCTTGCTTGTTTACTTTAATTAACAACAACACAATGAGGTGTGTGGCCCGGCAGGAAATGTTATTTCTGGAATTAGGCCGGACCGCTGAAAAGGTAGGCCACCCCTGCTCTGAACTATTATTATTATTATTATACGTGGTTTTATATAGCGTGATACCCCTGCCTAGGGCTGGGCTCACCATGCCGTACATCCAGCCTAGGGCTAGGCTCACCATGCCGTACATCCAGCCTAGGGCTGGGCTCACCATGCCGTACATCCAGCCTAGGGCTAGGCTCACCATGCCGTACATCCAGCCTAGGGCTAGGCTCACCATGCCGTACATCCAGCCGCCTAGGGCTGGGCTCACCATGCCGTATATACAATTTAACAAACATAATCAAGAAACTTAAAAAAATAATTGACATACATTAATGAAATAAAACAAAACAAATGTATGTTTAAAACTATTTACATCTCAAGCCATGGATGACACTCAGTAGCATCGTTTTTCGGTCAGAGGTGGGAATCAGTCATTTCTATCAAATTTTATTTTGGTATAGAGACATAGTTTGTTTTCTATGGATGACAGGAAAGCAACAAGAATCTGCTACTAGACATAACAATTTCCGAACTGCTTATAGCTTTTTAAAATCAGAATAATTTTGTTTTTAAAATATCAGCTCTTCCTAATTATATTTGCAAGCCTTTACTTGGAAATTAAACATTTCTAGCTTAATATTAAAACGAAAAAGAAACAAAATGTGTTGTGATTGATATATTTAATACTCAAATTAATATTAGCCTATATCTTAAATATTTTATAAACGTTATTGTTTCCTTAATAGATGGCAGCTTTTGAAAAACTCTTTGATCTAATTCATCACAAAGAGTAGTATGAATATAGCACAGAAATAATATGGGTGTGAAGTATGGTGAACACAACACAGAGATAGTATGGGTGTGAATTATGGTGAACACAACGCAGAGATAGTATGGGTATGAAGTATGGTGAACACAACACAGAGATAGTATGGGTATGAAGTATGGTGAACACAACACAGAGATAGTATGGGTATGAAGTATGGTGAACACAACACAGATATAGTATGGGTGTGAAGTATGGTGAACACAACACAGAGATAGTATGGGTATGAAGTATGGTGAACACAAAACAGAGATAGTATGGGTATGAAGTATGGTGAACACAACACAGAGATAGTATGGGTGTGAAGTATGGTGAACACAACACAGAGATAGTATGGGTATGAAGTATGGTGAACACAACACAGAGATAGTATGGGTGTGAAGTATGGTGAACACAACACAGAGATAGTATGGGTATGAAGTATGGTGAACACAACACAGAGATATTATGGGTATGAAGTATGGTGAACACAAAACAGAGATAGTATGGGTATGAAGTATGATGAACACAACACAGAGATAGCATGGGTGTGAAGTATTGTGAACACAACACAGAGATAGTATGGGTGTGAAGTATGGTGAACACAACACAGAGATAGTATGGGTGTGAAGTATGGTGAACACAACACAGAGATAGTGTGGGTGTGAAGTATGGTGAACACAACGCAGAGATAGTATGGGTGGTGAAACAAAAACACAAATTTAAATATTATCATTTCGAATTTTATTTTGACTCAATGCACTTTAACAGGGCTGTAATGTCTCTATCTCTCCTGTAAAGAGAAAATTTAAAAGACAAAAAACGAAATTAGAAAAAAACAAGATTTGAAAATATTTGAGATGTACGAAAAGAAAACATTTTAAACAAATTATTTTTATTTTCTCTTCACATTTGAACCGCACCAAAAACAAACCAATGTCACCTGAAACAAACCAATATATTGATATTATTTTATTATAGGCCTATACTAGAATAAATGACCCGATGTTATCGGGATAATAATGGTAGGTCCTTTGCGACAATTTCTAACTGCTATCGCAAAAACTCATCCCAATTCATACTTTTTAAAATGATATTTACGTTTCTAACATCATTAAGTTTTGAGAATTGTTTATCTGCTATATATGATACACGTATCATACACCCTTTCACGCTTCTAAACTTCTTTCCCCCCCCTCTAAACATGACCTTAAATTACCCAGTCTAAATTATCACTAATTATATCACTTTTGTCACTAAAGAAATTAATTGAGTGACAATTACTACGCTAGAGAAATACTTTAGATTTACCCCTTTTCAGGCCTTGAATTACAACTTTTTTCTCTCAATTTTTTTTAAAAACCTAATCTTAAATTTACAACAAAAACTTGATATATATGATATAAATATATTTTGTATTACAGGAATTCGATATATATTGATATCTTCATCAAAAATTTACACATATTTTTGCCTTTTTAAAAAAAGTATACATTATCCGAAAATCGTTAAAAAAAAAGAATTCTTTATCCAAGAAGAATCTCGCAACTATTTTTCACGCCTATATCAGATTTGACTGTCTTTAAAAAAAATTAAATTGTTAATCTCATAAAAATACACACCTCTTTACTTTTTGCAAAGTAACAACAAAAATATATTTTCATTTTAAAAAAAAAAAGGAAATATTATCCCATCTTCATTTGTCAAAATTTAATTTTCAAGTGAGTAAAATGATTGGGTTTGGATATTCATGGATATACATATATTAATGTACCCAAGATTTGTTAACGCCATTGATTTTCTTAATTGGTAAACATATATTTATTTGTCAAAAGAGAATTTAGCATCTCTTTTTCACAAATGTAATACCATAGGATTTAGTTATATTGTCATCCACGTAAAAATGTACACATCCTATTTCCTACCTCCGATATGAATTAACCCAAGAAAATCAATAATTATTTATCAAAAGCATTCCTTTATTTTGAGACCTATCTTGTGCTGCCTGGGGCAAAGTGATCAAACCCTCCCCTCCCCCACCCAGATTTAAATAAATTTAGAAAATCTTTCACCGGATTGTATGGTCCGTTCTTATTTGTATGAGGTATAAGTGTATAAGTGAATGCTATTTAGCTATGAAGTAACAGTCATATGACTTCAGAGCTGTAAAAGTCATATGACTTCAGAGTTGTAACTGTCATATGACTTCAGAGTTGTAACTGTCATATGACTTCAGAGTTGTAACTGTCATATGACTTCAGAGTTGTAACTGTCATATGACTTCAGAGTTATAACTGTCATATGACTAAAAAAAAACCTCGAACGCTCATGACCTCAATGCTCTTTGTTTCAACTCAGTTTGAGATCAGAAGGTGGGTCAACATTGCGGTGCAAGATTTGACCACACACAATCAAAGGAACGGACCGAGCAACCTTAGAAAAAGTCATTACGTCATCATTGTATTTCACGGGCGCCCCATGCTTTTGTTTTATTCATATGGCTGTAACAACTTTGGCTCATTTTTCAATACTTTTAAGTAGAAATTTTATAAAAAAATGAGTTTTTTAAAAAGTATTTTTAGTTATTTTTATTAAAGTGCACTAAGTTTAAGCCCATTTGGAGATCAGGAAGTGGGTCTAAATTGAGATGAAATACTGATCTTAAAGGGTTGTATTGTCATCGAGGGGTTGGGGGGGGGGGTAAGTGTACACTGTTTCAGTCCAATCTTGACTCAGACTGACAGACAAACAAACATACAGACAATAATCACAAGTTAAATAAAGGCGTGTAAAAATTACTGGGGACGTTTTAGATCATTTACTCTTTCACTAAGTTTGGCTGAGTCATCACATATGGAGTTTGGCTGAGTCAGCACACATGGAGTTTGGCTGAGTCAGCACACATGGAGTTTGGCTTAGTCAGCACACATGGAGTTTGGCTGAGTCAGCACACATGGAGTTTGGCTGAGTCAGCACACATGGAGTTTGGCTTAGTCAGCACACATGGAGTTTGGCTTAGTCAGCACACATGGAGTTTGGCTGAGTCAGCGCACATGGAGTTTGGCTGAGTCAGCACACATGGAGTTTGGCTGAGTCAGCACACATGGAGTTTGGCTGAGTCAGCACACACGGAGTTTGGCTGAGTCAGCACACATGGAGTTTGGCTTAGTCAGCACACATTGAGTTTGGCTTAGTCAGCACACATGGAGTTTGGCTTAGTCAGCACACATTGAGTTTGGCTTAGTCAGCACACATGGAGTTTGGCTTAGTCAGCACACATGGAGTTTGGCTTAGTCAGCACACATTGAGTTTGGCTTAGTCAGCACACATGGAGTTTGGCTTAGTCAGCACACATGGAGTTTGGCTTAGTCAGCACACATGGAGTTTGGCTTAGTCAGCACACATGGCGTTTGGCTTAGTCAGCACACATGGAGTTTGGCTTAATCAGCACACATAGAGTTTGGCTTAGTCAGCACACATGGATACGCTTACCTGCCCCTTAAATATAGCAATCTTACCTACTGAATCATTAAGATAACAGAAAGAAAAAAAGGTGGACACAGATCCCTTATAAAAACAAAGATGAGAAAATAATTAAGAAAGAGAGCGACACCAATAAGGAAAATATATTGCAGCTATGTGAGTGTGTATGTGGAGGGGGCTGGGGGGTTGAGCGCGGCAATCGGTGCAGGCAAGTGTTATCCTAGAAGATATTAGAAGGAAATTGTAGAATAAAGTATTGAACAGGAAAAAACTAAACAAACCCTAAAATCATAGTTTTTTATTTTTTAATAGATCGTTATGACATGTAAAATCTATTTTGGGGGGGGGGGGGGAGGTGCAGTAATATTACTTCCTATCCACATTTGAGAGCTTCTGGTATTGGTAGGATTCCATCATTACCAGGGGCTTTCCCGCATGCTTGTGGGGGGGGGGGGTGGAGGTGCAGTAATAGTACTTCCTATCCACATTTGAGAGCTTCTGGTAGTGGTAGGATTCCATCATTACCAGGGGCTTTCCCGCATGCGAGACAATCAATGACTCTACGTAGCTCTTCTATGGTTGGTACGGTATCAAGCTTCTCCATGACTGGTTTGACTGGGATATCGTCCAGGGCAGCGGTTGAGACTTGGTTTATTGATGAGTACGGTTCCAAGTAGTGCTCGATCTACCGTTTGAGTAGTTTATCTCGATCAGAAATACGCTCCCCTGAGTTGGACATTAAGGGCGCATTCTTGGAGGTCAGAGAGCCTGTTGCTTGTTTTATATTCTCGTACATAACTTTTGCATCTCCTCTATCAGCAGCTGATTGTATGCTTGAGCTTAGATTGAGACGGTATGTGTTAGCGTAGTGGCGAGCTGCCTGCTGGGCATTTGTCTTGGCACTTTTAAGGGATTGTAGAGTTGCTGGGTAAGGTCTGTCTTTATAAGCTAAGAGGGCCTTTCTTTTTGCATCGGTGACGTTTCATTTCCTGCCAATGGGCCTCGAACCAATTTGCACTTTTGCGTTCTCTCTTGCCAAATGCCGTGATAGCTGAGTTATAGATGGTGTCCCGCAGATGTGACCATTTAGACTCAAAAGTGTCTGTTGGTGGCATTTGTTCAAGAACTTCTAGAAGCCTATGGGTGTATTCTTCTGTTCTCTCTGGGTTTTTGGTGGAGCAGATGCTTATGCGTGGTTTATCCTTGTTTTTGGTGTGATTCAGTTTATTTGGCTGTAGCCTTATCTTGTCAGCCACTAAGGAATGATCTGTGTCGCAGTCTGCGCTGTAGTAGCTGCGTGTGAGGAGGACACTGGCCAGTTGTTTGCGTCTTGTGATTATGAGATCTAATTGGTGCCATTGTTGAGAGCGGGGATACCTCCATGACACTTGGTGGATAGCCTTACAGTTGAAGTAGGTGTTAGTTACACAAAGTCCATGTAGGCCAGACAGTTCTAATAATCTCTGCCCATTTTCATTTAGCCTGCCTCTTCCGAAATGACCGAGGCGTGTTGGCCAGGCCATGTGATCACTTCCCACTCTTGCATTGAAGTCACTCAAGAGGTAAATTGCTTCGCTGTAGGATATGCTGGTTATTGTTTGATTAAGATCTTCATAGAACTGGTCTTTCGCTTCTGAGCTGGAGGAAAGGGTAGGAGTATAAGCACTGAGGATGTTGACTAAACGTGAAGATGTTGAGAGGCGTATGGTTTGTATTCTATTTGTTCCCTTTGTCGGGGGTTCTATGGAAGAGCAGAGTGTTGTTTTTATAGCAAAACAAATCCCATGCTGTCTTGGTGCGTCCATTGGTCCACCCTGCCAGTAGAAAGTGTAGTTGTGTTCTTTTATGGTACCACATTCGGGGAGCCTAGTATCCTGGAGGCAGGCAATATTAATGTTTAGTCTGCTAAGCTCTCTGTCAATGATAGCTGTCTTTCTTCCATCGTTAATGAGCTGCAGGTCGGCAGTAATGCCCGGGCACATAGTTCTTACTTTCCAGCTTGCTAGTCGAAGCGCTGGGGTCTTCTTTTCTTTTGTTTTCCTATTTCCTAGTGCAAGTTTCTTTGTGGCCTATTTGTTGAGATGTTCCTCTGAGCTCCACGCACCCAAATGGAGCAGGCAGGCCATGGCGGTATAGCACCTTATTGGCTGGGACTGCCCATCTTGAGGCGTGCGGTAGCATTCCAATGAGCCATGGCGATCTCTTCCACCATCAGAGGCAACCACTGGCGCCAAGCTCTACGCCAATTGAGCTATGGCTTAAAACCGGTCAACTGCTTCTTCCTGTGTTGTGTTCATACCTTTCGGCGATGCTGGAGTGTCCTCTCCAGTGAAGATAAAGCCTGGGCGAAGTAGTATGGAAAACCAGCTGCTGCCCAAACAGCAGATCCCCCTCTCCACGCCATTGGTGGGTCCAAAGGATCGACTAGTGTCGATACGGCTTGGCACCATTGGCGTCGCAGGAGCTGCCAGAATGCAATTGATTTCAAAGACAGACCGCCTTAGGAGCTCCATTTCCTGATTTTCTGTCGGGGTTTACTCCCTTAGCCTTTCACGCAAGGCAGCGGAGGTTTGGAGTCAGAGTTTCCCTCTTCTAGACGAACTACCGGCCATGGTTTACAGGCTCATCTACCCGAAGCTACCGGTTTGAGGCGCCAGTTGACCGCCTTCATCCTTTGTCCTGTTAGTAGAAACATGGTCCGGCGGGCTTTTATGGGAAGCAACACGTGAAGGCCAGGCGCTGGATTTCGGTTGACAGAGGCATTAGGAGACGCAAGCCTTATAGGGCATTTCTAGAGAAGTGGGTGCTTATCTTCCACCCCACCCTGGTAATGACAACCTTGGACCACACACAAGAAAATACAACGCACCAAACGCACTTAAGATTTAAAAAAAAGGAATGATATTTGGTGCAGTTATCGGGAATTTCCCTTCAGCTTCCCCTTTAAAAATAGGAAAATTATTTACGAACTACAAAACACAATCTTGTTACACTTACTTTAGCATTTCTAATTTGGCTCTAGCATCAGCTGTTCCAAGGTTGGCCCCGCCAATACCAGCGCCAAGAACTGTTGGATTAAAATATATTCTATCAAAATGTGAAATGGAATCAGTGCCACGGAGATCCTCTGCAATGTTTC
Source organism: Lymnaea stagnalis (assembly GCA_964033795.1). Lineage (NCBI taxonomy): Eukaryota > Metazoa > Mollusca > Gastropoda > Lymnaeidae > Lymnaea > Lymnaea stagnalis. The sequence goes on along the minus strand of CAXITT010000002.1, from coordinate 3,749,675 downwards.
TATTAAATGAATGTTTCTATTTGTGTGGCTGTGTTTTATTTCTATATTTTATTGATGTTTTAAAATATTTTAGTTTAAATTTAAAAAAAAAAATTAACTCATTGTTCTCTAAACTGCAAAAATACACTGAAGTATATTTCTTTTTACTCGGCTCTTCAATTTTATTCATGATATTTCTATTTTTTGACGATTTTTACTACATAATGATTATGTATCTAATATTAGGATGTTTCTATTTCATGACGATTCTTCTGCCGATGATGTTTCTATTAATTGAAATTTTCAATTTAATGAATTTAAAAAAAAATATGATGATTCCATGAATTAATTTTGACTTTTTCGTTAATAATGATGTTCTAATATCTTAATGATGTATCTATTTATCGATGATGTTTTCAACTGTAATATCTCCTCTAAATCTGTATGTGTAAGTACGTTTTAATTAAAAGACAAATTCCATGTTTCGGTCAATGCGGTTATCAGTAAACAGTCTTTTATATGTGTATATACAAAATTATATTTTACACAATATAATTACAAATAATTAAGCGAAGATTAGTAATGGTGTTCTCACCAGAACATAGATTAGAAGAAAAGAAATAAGGTGGACACAAGTACAAAGTAAAGGCAGCAAGAAAATATTGTGCAGTTTTGTAAAATTGTGATTTTAGTTAATAAAACATTGTCCATCTACCCAATGTTTTAATCAAATAATTTTCCATACAAATCATTTCCGTTGTGCAAGTAGCAGACTAATTCTCAGCCGTGGCGTACGTCCTGCATCCTTGCGACTGAAGGGGGACTGGGGGATTTAAACGTTCAAAGGTGGATTTTTTTTTTTTAAACAATAAACTTTGAATGCAGATGTCTTGAACCCGATAAGTGGCATGATGCCCCCCAAAAGTCACGCGACTGCTCTACACACCAAGATAACAGTATCTGCAATTTCTGATATCCCAATGTAAGTATCAATGTTCCAATGATTTGAAAATGGGATCGTTGGAAATGTTTGTATGGGCCCTTTGTCTTTTTCAAATTCAAGCTTATCCTAACTGTCGCATTGGCACAAATTATTGGTGTCCTATTGTCTGATGTATTTACCCATTAAGTTATACCTGATAGGGAAAACATTAAGTTAGACCTGATAAAGAGAACATTTAGTTAGACCTGATAGAGAAAACATTTAGTTAGACCTGATAGAGAAAACATTTAGTTAGACCTGATAGAGAAAACATTAAGTTAGACCTGATAGAAAAAACATTTAGTTACACCTGATAGAGAGAACATTTAGTTAGACCTGATAGAGAAAACATTTAGTTAGACCTGATAGAGAGAACATTTAGTTAGACCTGATAGAGAAAACATTTAGATAGACCTGATAGAGAAAACATTGAGTTAGACCTGATAGAGAAAACATTTAGATAGACCTGATAGAGAAAACATTGAGTTAGACCTGATAGAGAAAACATTTAGTTAGACCTGATAGAGAAAACATTTAGTTAGACCTGATAGAGAAAACATTTAGTTAGACCTGATAGAGAAAACATTTAGTTAGACCTGATAGAGAAAACATTTAGTTAGACCTGATAGAGAAAACATTTAGATAGACCTGATAGAGAAAACATTGAGTTAGACCTGATAGAGAAAACATTTAGATAGACCTGATAGAGAAAACATTGAGTTAGACCTGATAGAGAAAACATTTAGATAGACCTGATAGAGAAAACATTGAGTTAGACCTGATAGAGAAAACATTTAGTTAGACCTGATAGAGAAAACATTTAGTTAGACCTGATAGAGAAAACATTTAGATAGACCTGATAGAGAAAACATTGAGTTAGACCTGATAGCGAAAACATTTAGATAGACCTGATAGAGAAAACATTGAGTTAGACCTGATAGAGAAAACATTTAGTTAAACCTGATAGAGAAAACATTTAGATAGACCTGATAGAGAAAACATTTAGTTAGACCTGATAGAGAAAACATTTAGTTAGACCTGATAGAGAAAACATTTAGTTAGACCTGATAGAGAAAACATTTAGTTAGACCTGATAGAGAAAACATTTAGATAGACCTGATAGAGAAAACATTGAGTTAGACCTGATAGAGAAAACATTTAGATAGACCTGATAGAGAAAACATTTAGTTAGACCTGATAGAGAAAACATTGAGTTAGACCTGATAGAGAAAACATTTAGTTAGACCTGATAGAGAAAACATTTAGTTAGAGCTGATAGAGAAAACATTTAGTTAGACCTGATAGAGAAAACATTTTGGATAGACCTGATAGAGAAAACATTGAGTTAGACCAGATAGAGAAAACATTTAGATAGACCTGATAAACACGATACCTAGATTCCAAGGAAAGTTGTAGTGATGTTTACTGAATGAAAACTTACGTCTCAAAATCCAACATTCTTATTTCCCTGCACATCTCGGCTATAAATAGAACGCTTAGAATAAATTCAAAAATAGGAAAAAAATAATATTTGTAAAAAGCACCTCATTTCTTCTTTTAGTTTTCAAAACTTCAACTTACTCAGGAAATCAGCTTCGGTGTTGTGATTTTCGAAACCAAGAGCGACAGCACTCATGTTGACAACGAAGACCCACCATTCCAACTTGGTCTTCTGATCTGAGAACCACTCAAAGTGTTGGGATTCCAGGAATTTACCGATATTTGCCAGTGTCCGCTCAATCACACCTTTGAGGTAGACCCACTTCTTGATGATGCTGGTGATGTTCTCGACGTCAAAGTCTGGGTCGCTGGGAGTTAACACCGCTGGAATGACCTTGACATGCGTCAGCTCAGACAGGTCCTTCTTCTCAAACATTTTTAACAGAGAGTTGCAGAATTTGCTGAGTTCTTGGTGGAACTCACGGAAGTTAGTCTTCATGTTGGACATCGCTGTGGGAGAATATCAAACATGCATATGCCATTGTTCTAAATATTTCTGAGTACGCCTGTTACATATAAACCATCAAATTTGCATTTTAGTGAACTACACTAATTTTTGTTTTTGCTTCTAGGTAGTTGAATTGTAAGACGTTATAAGAACTTAAATATTTCACAAATTTAGGAGTTTTTTCTCTGATTATATTGAAGGTTTTATATGCTTTATAGGTAAGAAGTTGTATCTGTCATTATATGTGAGGCTATATAAATTGTTACATGGGAAGTTGTATCTGTCATTATATGTGAGGTTCTATCTGTGGTTACATGGGAAGTTGTATCTGTCATTAAATGTAAGGCTCTATTTGTGGTTACATGGGAAGTTGTATCTGTCACTATATGTGAGGTTCTAACAGGGGTTACATGGGAAGTTGTATCTGTCATTATATGTGAGGTTCTATCCGTGGTTACATGGGAAGTTGTATCTGTCATTATATGTGAGGCTCTATTTGTGGTTACATGGGAAGTTGTATCTGTCATTGTATGTGAGGTTCTATCTGTGGTTACATGGGAAGTTGTATCTGTCATTATATGTGAGGTTCTATTCGTGGTTACATGGGAAGTTGTATATGTCATTATATGTGAGGCTCTATTTGTGGTTACATGGGAAGTTGTATCTGTCATTGTATTTGAGGTTCTATCTGTGGTTACATGGGAAGTTGTATCTGTCATTATATATGAGGTTCTATTCGTGGTTACATGGGAAGTTGTATCTGTCATTCTATGTGAGGCTCTATTTGTGGTTACATGGGAAGTTGTATCTGTCATATTATGTGTCGCTCTATCCGTGGTTACATGGGAAGTTGTATCTGTCATTATATATGAGGTTCTATCCGTGGTTACATGGGAAGTTGCTTCTATCATTATATGTGAGGTTCTATCCGTGGTTACATGGGAAGTTGTATCTGTCATTGTATTTGAGGTTCTATCTGTGGTTACATGGGAAGTTGCTTCTATCATTATATGTGAGGTTCTATCCGTGGTTACATGGGAAGTTGTATCTGTCATTGTATTTGAGGTTCTATCTGTGGTTACATGGGAAGTTGTATCTGTCATTATATATGAGGTTCTATTCGTGGTTACATGGGAAGTTGTATCTGTCATTCTATGTGAGGCTCTATTTGTGGTTACATGGGAAGTTGTATCTGTCATATTATGTGTCGCTCTATCCGTGGTTACATGGGAAGTTGTATCTGTCATTAT
>CAXITT010000002.1:3632089-3739893 GCA_964033795.1 Lymnaea stagnalis | reverse complement strand
AACAACACTTTCGGGCTGTGTGACAGTCTAATGTAACAACACTTTCGGGCTGTGTGACAGTCTAATGTAACAACACTTTCGGGCTGTGTGACAGTCTAATGTAACAACACTTTCGGGCTGTGTGACAGTCTAATGTAACAACACTTTCGGGCTGTGTGACAGTCTAATGTAACAACACTTTCGGGCTGTGTGACAAAAGGCTTTGGTGTGACAACAGTTTATTGTGTGTAACAAAATGGCGTGGCAAATAGTATAAATCAGGCCTGCACAACCCAAAATGTAAGGCGGGCCGTAATACTTTATGAAAAGGTCTGAGGGCCGAAAAATAATAGGACAAGGAGGGTTGCAGGCTATTAAGAACATAATAAAGAATATTTCTTTACTTCGCGGGCCGCATAGTGAGTTCTAGCGGGCCGTATGCTGTGCAGGCCTGGTAAAAATAAATAAAAATGTATACAAAGAGCAGAAGATCCATAAAATAAAGTCATTTTAAAGAGATTTTATATCACTAAAAGTCTTTCTTTATTCCAAAATAGCAATATGGAATCAACGTGCCTACTTCTCTAAACGTGTGCTCTCTAGAGCTAATTCTGCAACTCCCCACACACCCCAGTGCACTCAAGAGCTAATTCTGCAACTCCCCACCCACCCCAGTGCACTCTAGAGCTGATTCTGCAACTGCCCACCCACCCCAGTGGACTCTAGAGCTAACTCTGCAACTCCCCAACCACACCAGTGCACTCTAGAACTAATTCTGCAGCTCCCCACCAACACCAGTGCACTCTAGAGCTATTTATGCAACTCCCCACCCACTCCAGTGCACTCTAGAGCTAATTTTGCAACTCCCCACCCACCACAGTGCACTCTAGAGCTGATTTTTCAACTCCCCACCCACCCCAGTTCACTCTAGAGCTAACTCTGCTACCCCCACACATCCCAGTGCACTCAAGAGCTAATTCTGCTACCTTACCCACCCCAGTTCACTCTAGAGCTAATTCTGCAACTTCCCACCCACCACAGTGCTCTCTAGAGCTAGTTCTGCAACTCCCCACCCACCCAGTGCACTCTAGAGCTAACTCTGCAACTCCCCACCCACACCAGTGCACTCTAGATCTAATTCTTCAACTCCCCACCCACCCCATTGCACTCCAGAGCTTATTCTGCAACTCCCCACACACCCCAGTGCACTCTAGAGCTAATTCTGCAAACACCCCATCCACCCCAGTGCACTCTAGAGTTAACTCTGCAACTCCCCAGCCACGCCAGTGCACTCTAGCGCTAACTCTGCTACCCCCAACCACCCAGTGGACTCTAGATCTAATTCTGCAACTCCCCACCCACCCCATTGCACTCCAGAGCTTATTCTGCAACTCCCCACCCACCCCAGTGCACTCTAGAGCTAACTCATCTATCCTCACCCACCCCAAGTGCTGTCTAGAGCTAACTCTGCTACCCCCACTCACCCCAAGTGCTGTCTAGAGCTAATTCTGCAACTCCCCACCCACACCAGTGCACTCTAGAGCTAACTCTGCCACCCCCACCCGCCCCCAGTGGACTCTAGAGCTAATTCTGAAACTCCACACCCACCCAGTGCACTCTAGAGCTAACTCTGCTACCCCCACCCACCCCAAGTGCTGCCTAGAGCTAGCTAACTCTATATATAACGACAATAGGGGATTGAGATTGAATTTTTTCCACCTGTCACTACCACAAACAATATGTTAATGTTTTCTCTCATTGTGTCTGGTTGTTCCTTATGTATGTATTTTTCCCTATATCTAAAATATTGTTTTACTTATTGAAATGTTTGCTTTAAGGATAGAAAGGGTTGGGGGGGGGCATATATGAGTGGTTTTGAAGAATGTAGTGCAAGTCCAAATGAAGTCATGAATTATGGCTCACACTTGAATTCGGTTTTTCTTTCAGATAATTTGAGGGGGAATTTCTGCCATTCGGGTGGGAAACACCAAAATTAGCCATTATAACAATCACCTCCAACTCCACCCCAGCCCAACATGAACTAAAATTAATTTTAGTTGTGTCACCTTTGAGGATATGTTTTTTTCTCTTTTTTTTTTTTCCCAATCCCCCCCCCCCCTTTTTTTTTTTTTCAATATTTATTATACAAAGAAAATGTTTTGATAAATTCAAAATGCAAGAATTCATTTTTAGCACATACCTGAATTTTGTTTTGAAATTTTCTACACATCATTGGAGGACAACGGAATAAATGCTAGTTAAAAATTTAAACTTCACTTGACCTGAGAGCCATCGTGTTGGACCTGCAACCTCTACAGCTGCAGGGCGCCTATGATAGAGAGTTTTTATGGGCGTAAGGTTGTGATGGAGACACTTTAAAAAAAATTACAGCTTTGAATGCAATTTGGGGGAGGACAAATCCCAAAAAAAGGCAAGGGGGGGGGGAGGGGAGGCCCTCTAAATGTCAAGCGGCTCTGGTTGACAAGCTGATTGACCAGCTGATTGACCAGCTGTTTGACCAGCCGATTGACCAGCTGGTGTCAAACAAATTTTTAAAATTACAAAGTGGTTTGGGGCTTTGATCTCTATGTAACGTTGTTCGTTTGTTTGTTTGTTTGTTTTGAGACCGAAAATCAGAACCTAATGAAGACCAGACCCTTTCATGAAATCCTCAACTTTGGAATAAACTACAGAGGTAGTTAATTTTATGAAAAACCACAAAGCCTCATCATAGCAGAATTTACTAAATACGGAGGAAGAGAACTACACAATCAGATACATAAACTTTTAACTAAAATTTTGGCAAGAAGAAAAAATTCCAACAGAGTGGGATACAGAATTAATAACCCCAATACACAAGAAAGGTTCCAAACTTAAATGCACAAACTGCAGAAGGATTTTCCCTATTATACATACAAAATACTGACGAAACTAACTGCTAAAAGACGACATACGTACACTGAACAAATACTAGGTGACTAAAATGTGGATTCTGACAAAACAGATCAACGACTGATCAGATTTTCACCATCAGATGTCTATTAGAGAAATGTTATGAATATAATATACCAGTACATCAACTCTATGTGGACTATAAAATGGCCTTTGACCGCATCAAAGGAAAATATCTATATGAGACTCTGCTGGAATTTGGCATACCCAGCAAACTGACAAGATGATACATGTAACATTAAACAACTCAAAAAGTAAAATCATGTTTCAGGGAGAATATTCAAGGGAATTTCAGATGAGACGAGGCCTAATTCAAGGAGACTTGTCTTGTATAATATTTAACCTAGCATTGGAGAGTGTTACATACATCTCTAGCAGGACTGGAAGTTAACAACCCAAAAAAAAAAAAAAAAACCAAAAAAAAAGAAAAAAAAAAAAAAAAAAAAAAAAAAAAAAAAAAAAAAAAAAAAACAAAAAAAAAAAAAAAAAAAAAATAAGGAGACTTGTCTTGTATAAAATTTAACCTAGCATTGGAGAGTGTTACATACATCTCAAGCAGGACTGGAAGTTAAAAACCCAAAAAAAAAAAAAAAAAAAACCAAAGTACATGATTATGTTAAGAGCAGACAGGTGAAGCCATTAAAATTAGAAACCACACTTTTGAAAAGAGAGATTAATTCAAATAACCAGGATCCTTAATAAATGGAAAAATAATTAGGCCAACTTACAGAACTAAAAGAAACCATATCGACAGGACACAGCGCATACTTCAGTAATAAAAAAAACATCTCAAAAAATAAATTTACAAGAAAAACCAAGAAAACTACATAAATAAAACTGTCATCGGACCAGTTGTAACATACGCAAGGGAAACTTGGACAAAAATGACAGCAATTCTATTCAACACATGGGAGAGGAAAGTCCTCCGGAAAATATCCGGACCAAGAAAGGATGAAAGAGTTGGCTACGCTGGGATGGACATTTGGAAAGAATGCTAAGTGACAGAGGACTGAAGAGAGCGCACCACAACAAAAAAAAAAAAAAACAGAAGGAAAATGGCTTAAAGACAGACCTAAGCTTAGATGGATGGATGATGTGGAGAGAGAATATAGCAGATGAGAATACAAGTATGGAAAAGAAAAGTATCAGGGCTGAGTGGAAGGATGTGGTGAGGCAGGCCAAAGCCCTAGATGGGATGCAGCGCCACAGGGATGGGTGGATAATAACGGCACTATCAGGTTCAGAAAACATGAGATATTTACAAAAGCCATCATATATTTATTAATGTTTGATTTGATCTCAAGTAAATCGTGTCAAAATAGGCCTACATTATCATTGCTGCAATATTCAGGTGCTTTAAATGGTTTTTGGGAATTTCAAGCAACTATAACTTGCTTCGGATAAATTACACATTGCCTCTTCGTTTTACTTTTAACACACTTTGTTAACAAATCCAGCCGATTATTTTCTAAAACCAGTACAAAATAGAATTGTCATTAGAATCGAAATGCAAGTTAACAAAATGTGTTTTTTTTTTCTTTTTTTCTAAAAATGATAAATATTTTTTTTAAATTTTTTTTTTACAAAAATCGTGCAAATAGGTGAGGACGCATATATACTCTAAGTTTGGCGCCCTGTCTCGCTTTCAAGCGTCGCATTCAGCGTCACGTTTAGCGTCGCGTCTGACGCTCTGACCAGACGCTGGTCAGGGTCAAGGTGACCAGGTTAATTTCCATTGTTCATTGAGTCATTGTTATTAGTGTAAGGCTCAGCCTAATTGCGTAATGTCACGTGGGGTAGCGATGGAGAGAGTGTGAGCCAGCGGGTCTCACTGAGGTGAGGACCAGCGGGTCTCAACAATATTTTTATATGCTTTTCTAATTGTAATCGGTTAAAGGAACCAGTTACTATTCTTATTAAAATAGTTATAAAAATGACAATTTTGCCGTTTTTTATCAAATGTATTTTCCTTTTATTGTAATGCAAATTTTGCTCTGGGGCGGGAGTACACTTGACTTGCTCCGGGTTGGCAGTGCACCCCCGAGAGATGCCTGAAAGTAACACTGTTGGAAATTTGAAAAGCTCCAAATGTCATATGATTCTATTGCCATGACATAATCCCTGCCTTAAACATTGTACCAGAACACTTCCTTTCTGTTATTCTAGCCCAGTGACATCTGCAGTTCAGTTTTTAATGTCTGGTCGGGTGAAATGCTAATTCGGTCCCTTAAAAAATCACCCATTGAAGGCAGACGCAGGATAATGCGAGGATATTTCTGTCCTGTCCCACCTTTCAGTTGGCACCTGATCATATCTCTCAAACCTTATGCCACTGGATAGTTTGAATCAAAAGTGAACTCGGATTTAGTTTCAAAGCTCAACAAGTTTAAAAAAACAAAAACAAAAAACTATGTAGTCAATGACAATAAGTCACCGAATTAATATGACTACATTTTACGTAACAAGTAATGTAGTTCATATGAATGGCGTATTACAACGACCACGATCTATCGATTGGACAATGAGTTTATTGGATTGAAAAGAAATAATGACTTACATTCAAGGCTGCCATGTAGATTGTAGATGACATCATCGCCATGAGAAATATAGAGAAACCACAGTGACCAATAGGCGGACACAACATAAATAGATGTATAGTAAATAATTGCAAATCAAAAGATTTGGAGACATTAATGAAAGCAATCTGAGAGAGTCTCTTGGAAAGGTTACGCCGAAGATAATTTGTAAGAATTGTGACGGCTGATAGTAACTCAGACAATTGAAGTTTTCATTGGTTAGGCTTGAACCAAACTTAAGAACTTCTTACGGACAACATTGACCTGTGACAGTATGGGTTCACAGTCTCAATGTACAGACTTTAGCCACCAATTTATGACCGAGATATAAAATCATTGGTCGAGGTAAGGATACTTGTCATACATTAGAGAGCAATTCGTGTAAACACTGTCAATGAATGATATAATTCATTGGCAAATGCATTGACGTACTTTACTAAATGCCCAACCTAACAAACACATCATGTTAATTATAAACCACAAAATGTCTCTAGGGGTGGTCAGCCTCGTGGTACCCCAAAGGTTCACCACTGGACACACGTAACATAATTATGTGAATTAATAGATCGTTAAAATTTCAATACAGTCATTTCCAATTTAATTGATTAACCTAATTGGGTGATTTTAATATGTGTCGTTCTGTTCATATTTCAACGCCTTATACATGCTGACCTGGAACTTACACTGTCGACTCAACAGACTAATACATGCTGACCTGGAACTTACACTGTCGACTCAGCGACTAATACATGCTGACCTGGAACTTACACTGTCGACTCAACGACTAATACATGCTGACCTGGAACTTACACTGTCGACTCAACGACTAATACATGCTGACCTGGAACTTACACTGTCGACTCAACGACTTATACATGCTGACCTGGAACTTACACTGTCGACTCAACGACTAATACATGCTGACCTGGAACTTACACTGTCGACTCAACGACTTATACATGCTGACCTGGAACTTACACTGTCGACTCAAAGACTCATACATGCTGACCTGCAACTTACACTGTCGACTCAACGACTCATACATGCTGACCTGGAACTTACACTGTCGACTCGACGAATCATACAAAAATATAAGGTTTACCTCACTTTCAAACAAATTGTCCATCACAAAGATAAATAAATGATGTCATCAATTAACGCACAAACAAACCAAGCACATTTTTTGCCTGCTGTTGCTACCTGGTCTCGGGAACAACTTCAAATAATCAGGCTCAATAGTTAACCCATGGTACAAGTTAGTCACACAAAAAATGCACCCATGGTACAAGTTAGTCACAATAAACAATGCACCCATGGCACAAGTTAGTCACAATAAACAATGCGCCCATGGCACAAGTTAGTCACAATAAACAATGCACCCATGGTACAAGTTAGTCAAAATAAAAAATGCCCCCATGGTGCAAGCTAGTCACAATAAACAATGCACCCATGGTACAAGTTAGTCACAATAAACAATGCACCCATGGTACAAGTTAGTCACAATAAACAATGCACCCATGGTACAAGTTAATGAAATTCCATAGTGCACTAATGGTGCATGTTATAGTAACAATCAATAGTGCACCCATCTCACATGTTACATGTTGGCTACAATCAGTAGTACACTCATTGCGCATGTTAGTCGCAATCAATAATGCCCCCTACAGCGCTCACAATCAATAATGTCTGACTGCTGGGATAGAATTTCCAAGAAATCTAATAACTGCAGGAGTACGTTACATTGGGAGGTAACATTTTTATGAAATGCATATTTTTAACCAGTTTTGACTTTAAATGTGAATGAGATTCCTAAATGTGTCACGTTGATGGACAAGGTTGCACAAATGTTCGGCTGAATGGTTATTCCTTCTGTCTTCACTTTGTTCAAGTCTTTGTTGTTATTGTCCAATCAGAAAGTGAGAATTAATGATGAGAGCATGACTTATGTAAAAACTGCATTAACCTACCCGATTCTTCGAGTTTATTAATAGTATTGTCTTCAGGAATAGACTATGACAGTGGTTGTCAAACTTTTTAAAAGAATTTCTTGCGTCTTGGTCTCTTTATAATTGTTTTAAATATTCGCGAACCCTTTATAATTAACTACACTTAGCCTATAGGCTACTGTTACCGATATTGTTCTTTCAGAAAATGAAAAAAAAAAACCCACTTTGTCAACAAGTGTACATTTAATGAGATTGGTGCATCTGCTTTGCCTTAAATCAGTTTTTCTGGACGTGGCTTTGTTTTGGCCAGTGCAAATCTTATGTTATTTTTCGCAGTGATATGAGAGAACTGACAGAGAATGTTGGCGTCATGTCTGCTTTAGCGTCTAGCCAAAAACGGCTGCATGTCTTTTCGCAGTATGGAAACTCTTTTCGATCTTTTTTTATTTGGAAAGACACGTCACGTGGTAGTGCGGCAAGAGTGTGTTTTTTTCAAATACGGAACCACATTCTTTTTATAACTCCGACAACAAACAAAATTGAGTGCATTCGTTTTAATCAAGTTCACGGATGTCATTATTTCACTGAGATCATTTTTCAACTCTCCAGGTGTGGTTTTCACCATTAAGGATAGGCGATCAATAGTGCAGTGTGTAGCATTAATGTATAGGAATTTTTGCTAAACTAAAGTTTGTCAACCAGAACGGCATTCAAGCATGGAGTGTCATCATTACACACGCCAATAACATATTCCCATTTTGATACCATGCGCCTCGAAGAATCTGACCACTTTATCAAACATTTATTTTGCAGTTGACCTGGTACCGAGACGATGATAGGCTGTAAGGCATAAGAAAGAAGTAGAACGTTTTTAAGCACAATCTTTCGCCTGCAGCGGACGGTAATAAATTAAGTTAGCAGGAAGAGAATTACAATTTGGAGACGTATGCTCCTCCCAACCCAATGTTCCATTCCCTGGTTGGCCCTACGTTTACCTCTTGGCTACTAAGAATTGACAGGCCGGCTGTTGGAGATCAGAGAGATAGATATGAACTGACAAGACTTCTCAGATTCCTGGCGCTTCACAATATGCGAAAGCGGTTCTCAAAATTTAGTGAATATATCAAGGCTCATGGTTACTAATTTGGATTTCTCCACGGAAAATAGTAACCGGCGGTAACAATCGCTAAAATCTGTTTCTATAAGTGAACCCTTCATGGTCCCCCTGAAAACACTTCCCTCCAGTTTGAGAAACTCCTGACTATAAAAGGAGCAATACATGTTTTTGATATCCATCAAGGGGATTTGAATTGAGCAGGCATTTAAAAGCTGCTCATGGTCTTGTTATTTAAATACAACAGTTAAACATAAATGACGTCACTCATTGAGTAGGGGGGAGGGGTCACGAATCGGTGACGATGCATCATCAGGTTGTTTAAATTTTGTGGTAAATGTATGACGATGCTGGGTTAGGAGGTTCTATAATAGGCCGACAAAATTTATGGATGCCCATTGAACTAGGCCTAAATATATGAATGGCCCTAGTGAACTAGCCCTAAATGTATGGGTGGTCCTAGTGAAATAGCCCTAAATATATGGATGGCCTTAGTGAACTACCCCTAAATCTATGGATGGCCATATTAAACTATCCCTAAATGTATGGATGGCCCTAGTGAACTAGCCCTAAATGTATGGATGGCCCTAGTGAACTAGCCCTAAATGTATGGGAGGCCCTAGTGAACTAGCCCTAAATGTATGGGTGGCCCTAGTGAACTAGCCCTAAATGTATGGATGGACCTAGTGAACTAGCCCTAAATGTATGGATGGCCCTAGTGAACTAGCCCTAAATGTATGGGTGGCCCTAATGAACTAGCCCTAAATGTATGGGTTTCCCTAGTGAACTAGCCCTAAATGTATGGATGGCCCTAGTAAACTAGCCCTAAATGTATGGGTGGCCCTAGTGAACTAGCCCTAAATGTATGGATGGACCTAGTGAACTAGCCCTAAATGTATGGGTGGCCATAGTGAACTAGCCCTAAATGTATGGGTGGCCCTAGTGAACTAGCCCTAAATGTATGGGTGGCCCTAGTAAACTAGCCCTAAATGTATGGGTTGCCCTAGTGAACTAGCCCTAAATGTATGGGTGGCCCTAATGAACTAGCCCTAAATCTAGCCCTAAATGTATGGATGGCCCTAATGAACTAGCCCTAAATGTATGGATGGCCCTAATGAACTAGCCCTAAATGTATGGATGGCCCTAGTGAATTAGCCATAAATGTATGGGTGGCCCTAATGAACTAGCCCTAAATGTATTGATGGCCCTAATGAACTAGCCCTAAATGTATGGATGGTCCTAATGAACTAGCCCTAAATGTATGGGTTTCCCTAGTGAACTAGCCCTAAATGTATGGATGGCCCTAGTGAACTAGCCCTAAATGTATGGGTGGCGCTAATGAACTAGCCCTAAATGTATGGATGGCCCTAATGAACTAGCCCTAAATGTATGGGTTTCCCTAGTGAACTAGCCCTAAATGTATGGATGGCCCTAGTGAACTAGCCCTAAATGTATGGGTACCCTAATGAACTAGCCCTAAATAAAACCACAAATCCTCTACTAAACCCATGAAACAACAAAAAGCACGCCAGACAGAGTTACCACTTAGCAAGCACAGTGAGTGAGCGAATGATGTTTCAGAAATAATGTAGACTCTTGGAAGACCATTAGCGCCTTAGGTTTGTGGTGGTGTATTGGGCTTGAGATGAGCCATGTGGTGATGTACTGAGGTAAGATGAGCCATGTGTTGATGTATTGAGGTGAGATGAGCCATGTGGTGATGTATTGAGGTGAGATGAGCCATGTGGTGTTGTATTGAGGTGAGATGAGCAATGTGGTGGTGTATTGAGGTGAGATGAGCCATGTGGTGGTGTATGGAGGTGAGATGAGCCATGTGTTGATGTATTGAGGTGAGATGAGCCATGTGGTGATGTATTGAGGTGAGATGAGCAATGTCGTGGTGTATTGAGGTGAGATGAGCTATGTGGTGGTGCATTGATGTGAGATGAGCCATGTGTAATGTATTTAGGTGAGATAAGCCATGTGTTGATGTATTGAGGTGAGATGAGCCATGTGGTGATGTATTGAGGTGAGATGAGCAATGTGGTGGTGTATTGAGTTGAGATAAGCCATGTGGTGGTGTATTGAGGTGAGATGAGCCATGTGGTGGTGTATTAAGGTGAGATGAGCCATGTGGTGGTGTATTGAGGTGAGATGAGCCATGTGGTGGTGTATTGAGGTGAGATGAGACATGTGGCGATGTATTGAGGTGAGATGAGCTATGTGTTGATGTATTGAGGTGAGATGAGCCATGTGGTGATGTATTGAGGTGAGATGAGCAATATGTGGTGTATTGAGGTGAGATGAGCCATGTGGTTGTGTATTGAGGTGAGATGAGCAATGTGGTGGTGTATTGAGTTGAGATGAGCCATGTGGTGGTGTATTGAGGTGAGATGAGCCATGTGGTGGTGTATTGAGGTGAGATGAGCCATGTGGTGATGTATTGGGGTGAGATAAACCATGTGGTTATGTATTGGGGTGAGATGAGCCATGTGGTGGTATATTGAGGTGAGATGTGCTGTCTGTTGTGTGTGGTGAGGTTTATGGGCTAGATGAGCTCTTTGGTGTGTGTGGTGGGGTATTGGGTGTGAGATGAGCCATGTGATGTATGTGTTGGGGTATTGTGGTGCGATGAGCCATGTGGTGTGTGTGATGGGGTAAAGGATGTGAAATGAGCCCTGTGGTGTGTGGGGGTTATTGGGGTGAGATGAGACATGTGATTTATGTGGTTGGGTATTGTGGTGCGATGAGCCATCTGTTGCGTGGTGGCTTATTGGATAGGAGATGAGCCATATGATGAGTTTGGCGATGTAATGGATGGGTGTGTGATGGGCCATGTGTGTGGTGGATTATTGGAGATTATGTGAGATTACCAATGGATACTGTGGGGTATTGGCTGTGACATGCAATGTTTGTTGTGGGGTAAAGGGAGCCATAGGCTGTGTGTGATGGGCCATGGGCTGTGTGTGATGGACCATGGTGTGTTGGTATCATTGTTATGGGCAGTGGGTGTGTATGGGATGAGCCACCAGAGATGCCTTTTAAAGATATGTATGTAGTTATGCTGAAATGTATATATTTTCGTAGGTCACTGAATTAAAAATATGTTGAAAATATGATTAGAATTAGTCATCACCATAACAGTTGTGGTTAGAAAACAAGTTTAGCTCCACCAAGCGGACATGTTTCATATAACATGGCGGTAGCGAATTTTACTCCAAGAAATTTCTTAAGGAATATCTTATCCACCTGGTATGTTATCTTTAAATATTGGCAACGTGTTTGTGTGTGTGTGTGTGTGTGTGTGAGTGTGCGTATGTGTTACGGCCACCGGTAAATTAAACAAACACACGACACGCTGACCTAGTTTTCGGAGATTAGACCAGGACCATTCATAAACATTATACGCAATCGGTTTCGAAGGTGTGCAGTGAGAGAGAGAGAGAGAGAGAGAGAGAGAGAGATCCAATTCATCGTGAAAGACAGCGTGTAACATTAAATAAAGAGCAGTTTTGTTGACCTAATCCATTTCATCAAAACCACAATCTGGAATATTTGAACTAATCGTAACATATCGCACCACATTGTAATTGTTCACCGTACACAACTAACATAGTGTAAAGTCTGCTGTGATCTACTATGTTACATTAGTATGTAAATACATTTTTAAAGCCTCATTAGTCATGTAAAAAAATTGGACCTATAATGTTATGCTTGAATTTGTGTCTTAATTCGTCAACTCTGATCCTACACTCGATACTTCGATGGATTGTTCATAAACTACACAAACTTCACAATAAAATAGTAAATAATATAATATAGTTATACTATTTAGCTAACAAGTGTGTGATTCCGTGTAAACAAAATGTCAAAATGTTGATTGTTGAGGCCTACTGGCATTTAAATATTATCATGTCTGGCCTCTTTTATGATTCAATAAATTGGTTCTACTGATATTAACTGATATAAACTGATAGATCGATACTTTAAAATAAAAGATTACCTTGATCTTTTTTCGATGACATTCTGATGTCCCTTGTGTACCAAGCACCACATACAATAAGTGTCTGTAGAAAATGCTTCTTTGCTAAACTGTAGCTTCACAAATGTCCCAACTCCTATCAACCGAGCCTAGACTCAGTCGACCATAACACATTTATGTACGTTATTCTAGATCGCTTCAAAAAAAAAGTAAGTGTTGCTTCAGTGGTTTCCAACTACTTGCTTAAACTTATCAAGGGAACGCACGCCGACGGTGGGCTGTTTAATGCGGGCCGGACACCAGGTCGGTTGGCTGTGGGGGGTGCGTAGGGGGGGAGGTTATCAGATTTATGGAGGGGTTGGGAGTACTCGGGGAGTCGGTGTTTCCCCATAATAATTGTAGTGGTTAAACAAATCATTGAGGGAAAGAAGATTTAGGGACGGGAGATGGGGGGAGGGGGGTCATCACTAAAGTCATTTGATTTTACAAGTCAAGCGTGTCGGGAGTCATACACAAGGTGGCTCAATGATACAGGATATTTTGCTAGATTGATAGGTTGAAATATTTTACGCATAGCTTGAAAAGGAAAAAATAACAGTTATTATTTTAGAAATGTTCCGTCTCAACACTGCCAGGAGCGCGACAAAGTATCATGGGGGAGAGGGTTGTTAAAAGTTGGCTCATTGTGGCTGGAGAACCAAAAACACATTCCTATTGATTCAGAATTGTTCGGTTACACCCCGGATGTATGATGATTCGCTGTCACCATTTTCCGACGTCTTTCCACAACCACTGTTTCACTTCCACCCTTTTCACCACTACTGTTTCATCTCCACCCTTTTCACCACTGCTGTTTCGTTTCCACCCTTTTCACCACTGCTGTTTCGTTTCCACCCTTTTCACCACTACTGTTTCATCTCCACCCTTTTCACCACTGCTGTTTCCCCTCCACCATTTTCACCACTACTGTTTCATCTCCACCCTTTTCACCACTACTGTTTCATCTCCACCCTTTTCACCACTGCTGTTTCCCCTCCACCATTTTCACCACTACTGTTTCATCTCCACCCTTTTCACCACTGCTGTTTCATCTCCACCCTTTTCACCACTGCTGTTTCATCTCCCCCCTTTTCACCACTGTTGTTTCATCTCCACCCTTTTCACCACTGCTGTTTCCCCTCCACCATTTTCACCACTGCTGTTTCATCTCCACCCTTTTCACCACTGCTGTTTCATCTCCACCATTTTCACCACTGCTGTTTCATCTCCACCCTTTTCACCACTGCTGTTTCATCTCCACCCTTTTCACCACTGCTGTTTCATCTCCCCCCTTTTCACCACTGTTGTTTCATCACCCCCCTTTTCACCACTGCTGTTTCCCCTCCACCCTTTTCACCACTGTTGTTTCATCTCCACCCTTTTCACAACTACTGTTTCACCTCAAACCTTTTTGCCACTGCGACATTTTGCCGATGTTGTCACATACATTTTTAACAGAAAAGGTGATAATTTAAGTACTTAGGTGTTTATAAATATTAAGTCTGCTGACCCGGTTGCAGTTTTTTACGGGTATTTTGAGATAACACCTGGCGGGTCCGAGTCCGTGTCCGGGTTCGTTCAAGACAAAGACTTCTCATTTTCTAAACTATGGTGGGAGAAGTGACAAGTGTATGAATGGAGTCAGGAGAAATGACGAAAGCATCAAAGTTGAAGGCTTCTAATCACTAAATGCTTAATAATATAATCTTAACCCAACGGTTCTCAAGCTTTTTAGTGCTGTTACCTTATAACAAAATTATATCATGAAATTGAGAAACAGGTTAAGAGTTGTTTTTTTTCTTGGTAGATAAAAGGGTGGGTAGGGGTGTTATTATGTTAATATTAGAATTTTAAGCGGGGTGCAGGGAAGCCGAAATCGGGGCAAAGAAAACGTGGGAGGGGAGGGGGGTCTTTAAAGGGGGCTCTGCAAAACAATCCCAAGAAATGTTTTGATAAATTCATAGACTTGATTATATTTTCACGTGGACGCTGCAATCTTTTAAGTTTAGGGATGGGGAAATTAAACAAAGGGGACAAAAATTAAAATCAAGTAATGAATCATTTTTGTTTTAATAAAAAGATACTGCTAAAGTTAAGCATTTCTATTAAATAAGCTGCTGACCAAGCAAGAGCTATTGTCAAAATTATTTACCTTTATATTGATGTAAAGGTAGTTTATTATCATGTTATTCAAGTCTTTAAACGTGTGACTTTGCAAAAAATTAAAAATACCGATACACGCGAACGACAGAAGTGAAACTTTGGCTTATAATCAAGAGTGGCCATGTTAGGATCAGTGCGATATTTATAATCGTAGCCTTAAATATGCAGATTATAGAGACTGACCGTATTTTGGCTTCAGTTTCGGCGCCGAAAACCGCCATTTTATCACTTTCGGCAAAATTTCGGTTTCGGCCGAAGCTGAAAAGTTAACTTTCGGCTTAATTTCGGTTTCGGCCGAAAGAGAAAAGTTAACTTTCGATTTTTTTTCGGTTTCGGCAGAAATTGACTTAGACTTTCAGCCATCCGGCTGAAAGTGACTCAGGTTTTCGGTCATCTAATACTCAGCGAAAGCGATATTTAACAACAAAATAAGCGACATTTAAGAACAAATTAAGCGATCTTTGAGAACAAACTAAACGACATTTAACAACAAACTTAGCGACATTTAGAAACAAACTAAACGATATTTAAAACAAACTAAACGGTCTTAAAGAACAAACTAAACGATTTTTAAGAACAAACTAATGATTTTTAAGAATAAAACAAATGATCTTTAATAGTAAACTAAATGATTTATAAGAATTAACTAAGCGATCTTTAACAGAAAACTAATTGTTCTTTAAAAACAAACAAAAAGTTCTTTAAGAACAAACTAATCGATCTTAAGGAACAAAATCAATTATCTTTAGGAACAAACTAAGTGATCTTTATGAAAAAACTAAGCGATCTTCAACAACAAAATAAGCGATCTTTAAGAACAAACTAAACGATTTTTAATAACAAACTAAAAGATCTATAAAACAAACTAAATGATCTTTAAGAACAAACTGAATCATCTATAAGAATAACTAAGTGATACTTAAGAACAAAATCAATGATCTTTAAGAACGAACTAAGCTATGTTTATGAACCAACTGAACGATCTTTTATTAACTCAAACTAAGCGATCTTTAAGAAAAAACTTAAGCGTTCTTTTTCGAACAAACTAAATGATCTTTAAGAACAAACTAAGCGATCTTAATGAACAATCTCACCGATCTTTAAGAACAAACTAACTAGCGATCACTAACCAAAAAAACTGAACGATCTTTAACAACAAACTAAACGAAATTTAAGAACAAATTAAGCGATCTTTAAGATTAAACTAAGAGATCTTTATGAACAAACTAAGCGATCTTTATGAACAAACTCGCCGATCTTTAAGAAGAAACTAACCGATCATTAACAACAAACTAAACGATCTTTAATAACAAAACTGGCGCGCTTTATGAACTAACTAACCGATCTTTAAGAGCAAATAAAACGATCATTAACAAAAAACTGAACGATCTTTAACAACAAACTAAGCGATCTTTAACAACAAACTAAGCGATCTTTAACAATAAACAAGGCGATCTTTATGAACAAGCTAACCGATCTTTAAGAGCAAAGTAAGCGATCTTTATGATTAAACTAAGCGATCTTTTAGAACAAACTAAGCGATCTTTATGAACAATCTCACCGATCTTTAAGAACAAACTAACCGATCATTAGCAACAAACTAAACGATCTTTAACAACAAACAGGCTATCTTTATGAACAAACTAACCGATCTTTAAGAGCAAAGTAAGCGATCTTTAAGATTAAACTAAGCGATCTTTTAGAACAAACTAAGCGATCGCGGAGAGTCACGTAATAAATATGAGAATGGGGAAAACGCACGGGCCGCATCAACACTAAACTTTGCTGTCATGTAGGGGGCCGCAAAATATCGTCTTGCGGGTCACAAATAGCTCGCGGGCTGCGAGTTTGAGACCCTGTATTAGATGTTGATTTATTAATATTCAAGATTATCTCATTGTTTTTAAAAATGGTGTAAATATTGATACTTTCCCCTATTATTATCGATGTGCGAAGAATGTATGCGGGAACGAATTTCAAAATATCTAAATATTTCATTTTCATTTCGGTTTCGGCCGAAAATCATTTTTAACTTTCGGCCTTTTTTCGGTTTCGGCCGAAAGTCATTTTTAAACTTTCGGCCTATTTTCGTCTTCGGCCGAAATGAGAAAATCATTTTCGATCGGTCTCTAAGCAGAACATCAAATATACAAAGAGTATCGATATTTCATAGGTTTCATTAACTGTAATCGGTTCAAGGACCAGTTAGAATAATTCTTTTTTTAAATATGTTATAAAAATGACAATTTAGTCGTTTTTACAAATTATTTTCGTTTCATTGTTACATGCAAATTTTTCTCGGGGGTGGGGGGGGGGGGGGAGAGATGCCTGAAAGGATCACTGCTTAGAAGTGATAAACGAAAGTCAGTTTTATCTACTTATTTATTTAATTTAGGTAAATTGTAAAAACAAAATTGATGGTTCTTAACACGTCCACTATATGCTTTCACATTCAGGAGCAAATGAGAAAATAACTTTTATAGACCTGGTGCCGTCATTTTTCAGGGTACGGGTTTGTGCCGGGTACGGGTATGTGCCGGGTGCGGGAATGTGCCGGGTGAAGGTATGTGCCAGGTGCGTGTATGTGCCGGGTGCGGGTTTGTGCCAGGTGGGGGAATGTGCCGGGTGTGGATATGTGCCGGGTGCGGGCATGTGCCGGGTGAGGGCATTGCCAGGTGCGGGTATGTACCGGGTGCGGGCATGTGCCGGATGCGGGCATTGCCAGGTGCGGGTATGTACCGGGTGCGGGTTTGTGCCGGGTGCGGGTTTGTGCCGGGTGGGGGANCAGGGTACGGGTTTGTGCCGGGTAGGGGTTTGGGCCGGGTGGGGGATTGTGCCGGTATCGGGTATGTGCCGGGTGCGGGTATGTGCCGGGTGCGGGTATGTGCCGGGTGCGGGTATGTCATAAATTTATATGATCACTTTTGAATTTCAACCATTAAAAAGAATATATATAAATCTTTGTCAAGGAAATGATCGGTCGCGGAACCTCATCGGCGAAGTGACGTCAGCGACAAGTTTAGAGGCAAATAATCCCATCCCTCAACGTACCTTCCATCAAAGCTACAAAGAATGACTTACCGGGGAAGGTTGGGGGGGGGGCATGACCAAAGACTCAACGGTACCCCATACTTGACTAGATTAATATGGAGAAATAAATGGACCTCTAGTTTGAATAGGAAAGACACCCCTCTCATTTCCGAAATGTTCGGGTGCACCCCCCCCCCCTTGCCGGCAACGGGGCCAAGCATTTCTCACGGGGGCTACAGACGTAAACAGGTGGGTCATTCGGCAGGTCATGCGGCAGGTCATTAAGCAGGTCATAAATTATGCAGACAACACATTTGTCGAAAGATATTCTTAAGCTTCTCCTTGGTTTATAGAAAAAAATATGTTTAATTTTATTTTTTTAGTGATTAAATAGGAAGCTTAAATATCACAGACTAAATAGAATGTATAACCCCTTAAATATTATAACAAAATAAGATGAGATGAAATAAGATAAAGATTCTTTTATTGATCCAAATAAACGGGGAAATGGTTTGATAACACTGTACGGATTCATTTAGCACATGGATCAATACTCTGGCCTGGAATGTTTAAACCAGATCAAATTAAACATTTGACGTCTAAATTATTTCTCAAGCGTACAAATCAACCATCCCATACATAATTACCTTACTCCCTTATCAACAATCCCATACATAATTACCCAACTCCCTTAATCAACCATCCCATACCATAAACACCTCACTCCCTTAATCAACCATCCCATACCATAATTACCTTACTCCCTTAATCAACCATCCCATACCATAATTACCTTACTCCCTTAATCAACCATCCCATACCATAATTACCTTACTCCCTTAATCAACCATCCCATACCATAATTACCTCACTCCCTTAATCAACCATCCCATACCATAATTACCTCACTCCCTTAATCAACCATCCCATACCATAATTACCTCACTCCCTTAATCAACCATCCCATACCATAATTACCTCACTCCCTTAATCAACCATCCCATACCATAATTACCTCACTCCCTTAATCAACCATCCCATACCATAATTACCTCACTCTCTTAATCAACCATCCCATACCATAATTACCTTACTCCCTTAATCAACCATCCCATACCATAATTACCTCACTCCCTTAATCAACCATCCCATACCATAATTACCTCACTCTCTTAATCAACCATCCCATACCATAATTACCTTACTCCCTTAATCAACCATCCACTACCATAATTACCTCACTCCCTTAATCAACCATCCCATACCATAATTACCTCACTCTCTTAATCAACCATCCCATATCATAATTACCTCACTCTCTTAATCAACCATCCCATACCATAATTACCTTACTCCCTTAATCAACCATCCCATTCCATAATTACCTCACTCCCTTAATCAACCATCCAATACCATAATTACCTCACTCCCTTAATCAACCATCCCATACCATAATTACCTTACTCCCTTAATCAACCATCCCATACCATAATTACCTCACTCCCTTAATCAACCATCCCATACCATAATTACCTCACTCCCTTAATCAACCATCCCATACCATAATTACCTCACTCCCTTAATCAACCATCCCATACCATAATTACCTCACTCCCTTAATCAACCATCCCATACCATAATTACCTCACTCCCTTAATCAACCATCCAATACCATAAACACCTCACTCCCTTAATCAACCATCCCATACCATAATTACCTCACTCCCTTAATCAACCATCCAATACCATAATTACCTCACTCTCTTAATCAACCATCCCATACCATAATTACCTCACTACCTTAGTGGCAGATCTATTCATCAATTAGTATGTGTAGATTGAATGAAAAGACAACGCGATCAGACACACTGAGTCCTCACAAATAGGATGGGGTTGGGGTGGAATGGTATGGGGGCAATGTTCCCTTTAAGCTGCGCAGGTCAGCGGCCGCGCAGCAATCTGACAGACGCCGTGCAGCAGTTTTGAGAACCGCGCAGCTAATTTCCCCTTAAGTGTGTATTTTTATAGTATTCTAACAAAAATGCATGGAATTAGGAATGGAATAGTTTAAAGACATAATTATAATGAATGACATTCAGAATTAAACATAATTCTATAGACCTAATAGTTTTTTGGGGCATTGACGTTCGTTGTGCACACTGAGACCACTGAAGCCAGATCATCACTGTGCACATTGAGACCACTGAAGCCAGATCATCACCGTGCACATTGAGACCCCTGAAGCCAGATCATCACTGTGCACATTGAGACCCCTGAAGCCAGATCATCACTGTACACATTGAGACCTCTGAAGCCAGATCATCACTGTGCACATTGAGACCCCTGAAGCCAGATCATCACTGTGCACATTGAGACCTCTGAAGCCACATCATCACTGTGCACATTGAGACCTCTGAATCCAGATCATCACTGTGCACATTGAGACCTCTGAAGCAAGATCATCACTGTGCACATTGAGACCTCTGAAGCCAGTTCATCACTGTGCACATTGAGACCTCTGAAGCCAGATCATCACTGTGCACATTGAGACCTCTGAAGCCAGATCATCACTGTGCACATTGAGACCTCTGAAGCCAGTTCATCACTGTGCACATTGAGACCTCTGAAGCCAGATCATCACTGTGCACATTGAGACCTCTGAAGTCAGATCATCACTGTGAAGCCAGATCATCCCTGTGCACATTGAGACCTCTGAAGCCAGATCATCCCTGTGACCACGTCTCCATTGAGACCTAGGGAGATGCCACTGTGATAGACGTTTACCTGGGTGTTTATGGCAATATGAAACAGAGCCGTCGTATGGCTGTTGCCCCCCACCCCCTCCCCCTTTTTTTTGGCGACTTAATTGTTTTGTGCTTTGTTTATTCAAAGTTGATAACTTTATTGTTTTCCAACCAACAAGTTGAGACCCCTTACTTATGCTTGGCCTCTTGAAGCCACAGGGGTTGCAGGGCCCGCGATACGGCTCTAGGTGTAAACTTTTCTTTTTCTCTAATTTTCATAACACAACAAGTCAAGCTTCCCCCGTGTGTCAGTTGTATGTCATTTGATCGTCATTAGAGCGTGTTCTCTCCGCTCCACTGGCCGCCTCACATGGCATGGGATTAACGTTGACAGTGATCGCTTGTCTTTTTTGGGTTTCCTTTTCGTGTTCTCACTGTATTGCGGATTTTTCTATTGGTAAATCTAATTTTTAATCACGGATTTTGCAATATATAAAATAGAGTTATATTGATTCATGTTAATAATTTTGCGGTGAAATCAACATTTTCTGGCCTAAAAATAAAAACGGTCTTAAAATGTGTAAGATATAAATGATAACAGATGAATCAGAATAGTAAAGGGAATTTTAAAAAAAAAACATAGCATTTAGCAGATGGGTAGATAGATACAGACGCAGGTTTAAGAGTGTTGAACGTGTTTAAGAGTTCAAAACGTGTTTAAGAGTATAGAAAGTGTTTAAGAGTGTATAAAGTGTATAAGACCATAGTAGGTGTTTATAAGTGTGTTTGTAGGGCTTATAAACCCTAAATATATAATATATGTTTACGATTAAATAAAAGGTCGCTACTTCGCGGAGTTTCTCTTACGGTTTGGGGGGGGGGGGCTGGAACATAACATCTGTGATAGATGGGGGACCACTGTGGAACATAACATCTGTGATAGATTGGGGACCACTGTATTTGAAAAATGTTCTAACCTTAGATTGATGGTCCTTTTTATATTGATCAACATGTTAATGTTGTTGTATCAACATGTTAATGTTGTTGTATCAACATGTTAATGTTGTTGTATCAACATGATAAAGTTGTTGTATCAACATGTTAATGTTGTTGTATCAACATGTTAATGTTGTTGTATCAACATGTTAATGTTGTTGTATCAACATGATAATGTTGTTGTATCAACATGTTAATGTTGTTATATCAACATGTTAATGTTTTTGTATCAACATGATAAAGTTGTTGTATCAACATGTTAATGTTGTTGTATCAACATGTTAATGTTGTTGTATCAACATGTTAATGTTGTTGTATCAACATGTTAATGTTGTTGTATCAACATGTTAATGTTGTAGTAGCTCATCTCGTTCAAAGGGCCGGCGCCACGATTGGGCCAAGAAGGGAACCGCCAGGGGCGCAGACTTCAGAGGGGCGCTCTATTGACCTTAGAGAAGCACAGAATCGTTGATTTAGAATAGCGCACATTTTAATTCTAAGACGCTGGTTTTAGAACAAAAATATTATTAGGTTTAGTACTCTATCGTAATAGTGGATCTGAACTGGTACATCCTCTCTAGAAGTACCGGTACCCATGCCAGCATTCATACTTAATAGGTGAATGAATAAACCCTCTCTGACTATAGGCGTCCTAGTCTGTAGTGTCTGTTGGTATTCAACCCTGCACTACGTGCGCAATTTTTCAGAGGGACCAAATCAAGATTGCTTTAAAAGTAATATTAACAGGAAGCTGTGTAATGTTTTCTTATGAAGACGTGATGATGAAGACATGATTATGAAGACATAATTATGAAGACGTGATTATGAAGACGTGATTATGAAGACTTATGAGGTGTTTATGGTATGGGGTTGTTGATTAAGATAGTGAGGTGTTTATGTTATGGGATAGTGAGCAAAGTCATTTGACCGTGTCAATCATAGTTTGCTTCTACACAAACTCCAGAGATATGGGATCCAAGGCACCACTAAAACATGGATCTCTAGCTTCCTCAGCCACCGATGCCAAGCAGTAGTGGTGGACGGTACAAGCTCCTCCTTTGTCAATGTGAAGTCAGGGGTCCCCGGGATCAGTACTGGGCCCATGTTTGTTCCTAGCATACATTAATGACCTACCCGAGAAACTGACATCACAGACAAGACTGTTCGCAGATGACATAGCAGTGTATAGGTCGATCGCCAACAGATCTGACCAGGCCCAGCTACAACAGGATCTCAATCTGTTAGCTGAGTGGGAGATAAGCTGGGACATGGAATTTCACCCTGCCAAGTGCCAGACACTATCAGTCTCTAGAAGCTGTACTCCTCTACACTACCAATACGAACTGCACGGCCATATACTTGAGCAAGTTTCCTACTTAAAGTACCTGGGTGTTACCATTCAAAGAGAGGTCGACTGGGACGAGCATATTAACAATGTATGTAACCAAGCAAACAAGACACTAGGGTTCTTAATGCGAAATCTAAAGATTGGCAACTCCTCTGTGAAAGAAAGAGCATATAAAGCCTTTGTCCGTCCGATTTTAGATTATGCATCTTCAGTCTGGGACCGGTTGGAGGCGGTCCAGCGAGGAGCAGCACGCTTTGTCCTAAACCGCTACAGGAATACCTCTAGTGTTGGCAGCATGCTGGAAACACTAGGCTGGTTACCATTGGAGGAACGACGACGACAATCCAGGCTCTCCGTGATGTACAAGATAAATAATGGGCTGGTCCACTGTTCCAGTATTAAACAGAAACTCGTCCCTCTCCCCCATAGACAGCGACGAGGCCATGACAGGCAATTCAGGCTCATACCAGCAAGAAGTCAGTATAGGAGCTGTTCATTCCTGCCCAAGACAATCAGGGACTGGAACAATCTTTCAAAAGGAACGGTTGAGGCGACAACACTAGACACATTTGTGACACAGTGGGGGGAGGGGGCGCAAACAGTTGTTGCTCCCAACCCAACTTACCAAAAGGAATAACATTGTAAAATAAGAATAAACATTCAATAAAGTTAAAAATAGGTTCATTCAACTTATTTATACCAAAAAAAAAATAATTCATGTCAGTGCTATAATGGTTTTAAAACATTATCAGAAATACAGATGATGATAAATTATCAGGTTCTCCATTTTATTACTTAGTCTTTCTGCCTCGCGCCTCGTATTTTCTTTTCCTGATCAGTGTCATCTGATACAGAGTCTAGAGCATCTTGTATTTTTTTCGAAACATCGACAGCATCAAAATTTGCCGACCATCGTGTGTCAGACAGATGTTTTACGACAGCGAGAGATTTTCCCAAGGAAGATACCAGAATATTCCATCGATGTGTGGAAGCAGATAAAAAAGTATATAGGCGCTGAACAAAGTCAAAGAATTTTCCAACTTGTAGACAACACTATGCTGGTTTTAAGCCCACAAAGTTCAGACTGAGTCTAGCACAAGGGACACACACGACAAACTCGTGCTTGCAATCCAGTGTAGCGTCCAGACATATACATTTTAAGTTTTGTCATACGATTGACCACGGCAAATTGAAGGCGGAATTTCGTTCTCATTCAGGAAATCCAAAACATTGTCTGCTAGATCCTTTGAAACACAACAGTGTCTGTTAGATCCTTTGATACACAACAGTGTCTGTTAGATCCTTTGATACACAACAGTGTCTGTTAGATCCTTTGATACACAACAGTGTCTGTTAGATGGAAACTATGTGTTGTCACAGACAATCTAGCTTTGATACACAACAGTGTCTGTTAGATCCTTTGATACACAACAGTGTCTGTTAGATCCTTTGATACACAACAGTGTCTGTTAGATCCTTTGATACAAAACCTTGTCTGTTATATCCTTTGATACACAACAGTGTCTGTTATATCCTTTGATACACAACAGTGTCTGTTAGATCCTTTGCTCCATGGGAAAATACGGAAATTAACTTGATAAAACGTTCCACAGACTTACATCCTCGAATGTACCGGACCGTAACTGTCAGTTGATCAATTTGTGAAATGTCTGAAGTGGAATCATAACTTATTGAATAATACTTTGACTCTTTAATTTCTTCCAGAATAGCCAAAGGTCATGTTGCCCCATTAGATCAATAAATTTTTTCTCAAATATTTGCCGACATATATGATGTGTTACCCTTTCCAGCATCTCTAATACAGTTTGAGATACTCTTCCAAAAAAGGATTAAATTCACTCAGCAGCTCTAAAATACCTAAACAATTTCCATTGTTTACTGACCCAATAGTTTGACCCAAACCTCTGGAGGCAAGAACGCGAACGACATAAACCCCACGAGTCAGAACCTTATGCCAGTACTTCTGTTTTAATCCTAAACACCTAGCTTCTTTTAGTCGAGGAAAATATGCAGTCATGTCCTTGCGATGCACTACGCCATTTTCATGTTCTACAATTAGATTGTTATGTTTCCAGTACTTAAATCCTGATATAGTAAAGGGAAATACTTTTTTAGACAATAAACAACATGCAAAACAATACAAACAACCTTGGTGTTGTGAATAGAGAAGCCAAAACAAATACAAACAACCTTGGTGTGGTGAATAGAGAAGCCAAAACAATACAAACAACCTTGGTGTGGTGAATAGAGAAGCCAAAACAATACAAACAACCTTGGTGTGGTGAATAGAGAAGCCAAAACAATACAAACAACCTTGGTGTGGTGAATAGAGAAGCCAAAACAATACAAACAACCTTGGTGTGGTGAATAGAGAAGCCAAAACAATACAAACAACCTTGGTGTGGTGAATAGAGAAGCCAAAACAATACAAACAACCTTGGTATGGTGAATAGAGAAGCCATTCAAGTTTTACTTACTGGTCATTCCGCCGTTCACGTTTGAACATATTTCTTGATGAAAACCTTGTCTTAGTTCTTTCTTCTCCAGCTCTGTCTGAGTTTGAAAGGCTGCAGTCATGATTCTGACACAATGATGGCCCACGGCGAATCCAATACTCAACTGTTCAAGTGTTCTTTATATTCCAAAGCCCGGGATCTGTGTGGTGAATCACACACTCTCGTTTTCTGACACAGCTTTGTGTGTTTCAATGTTTAAAATTTCCCCAGCAGAGGAAATAGGCAATGGTATTGTCTGGAACTAAATGGCTGGATCCAATAGAGGATGTAGATGAAGCTACTTTATTTTGATGAGCAGTACTAGTAACTGATATTTCGATTGGATTTAACCAACATGTTAATTTTGCAAGTTTACCCGTTTTCCTTGTCTCCTCAGGTCTTTTTCTCTTCTGTGCTCCAATTATAAAACTATTTTTTTAATCCCGCTTATCGGGTTAAACACCTAGAAATATATTCATTGATTACAAGTATTTCTATAGTAATAGCAGCAATCCGTTTAAAAGATACAGGTAATTATTTTAAAACAAAATGGATTTGTCTGTCCCTTCAGACTGACACGTGCCCCGCTAAAAACGAACATCGGGAAATGATCAATAGAAATTTTGCCATTAATAAAATCGATCTCTGTGTTTGATGAACTAACCGGTATGTAAGATGAAAATGACTTTGAGCTTTAATCAGTGAGCACAAATTATGTCTAAATGCCTATATATTTCTGCCTACAGCTCAGTCCGACGGTGACTGTTAGGTCTATTTATCATCTAAATGTGTTTTTCAGACACAGAATACAAATTATTTTTTCTGTTGAAAAAATATGAAGTTACTTTTTTTTTTTTTTTTTTTTTAATTAAATTTATTTTTAAAAATATTTTTTCTTTGGTGACCTACAAATTCCTGATATAATGCTAATTAAATTCAGTAGTACTTTAAATTGTGCTATGATAGATTTTTCTCAACTAATTTCACTACGGAGCAGAGGCGTATCTAGTGTTATTACCGCCCGGGGCCAACATCTTTGTCTAACATGATTGTAAACAAATACTCTAACTATATTATTGTTTTTATTCTTATCTGGGAGAAGTAAAACTTGTTGACGAGAGTTATTCCCCTTTAAAGGTTTAAAAAGTATCCAACTTGTGATTCGCATTTTTAATATTAATTTTGGAATGTGCCGATAAAATCGTGGGTTAAAATTGTAAACTGGCTGTCCACTGATTTTTAAAATCAAATTTAATTGCCAAACCTTTTCAAAATTCATTAACAATATTTGCAACATGAAGCCTTTATAAGAGTGAGTCTCCTAGAGGCAAGGGACCCCCTAGAAGCGCGGGGCCCTGGGCAAGTGCCCACTGTGCCCATGCCTTAAGACGGCACTGGCTTCTCGGGGGCTAAACTAAAGACAATTTATCTCCGCCCTCTAATGCTAAACATTAGTGTGACTAATTGGCGTGGATGAAATATAAGAACAAGGTTTGTTAAACTTGAAATAATAGACAAGACAATGAGATTTGGATGTTTGGGTTTAGAGTCTTCTTCAGCACATAAGACATATAGAATTAAGATAACTAACAGAGCACAGTAAAAAACTTTAAGAGATTTCCTTTTTCGCTGCCGGAAGTGCGATTACAGGAAATGAAAGAATATAAATATTGGTACTGTGAAAAATATGGAAGAGAATCTTAACGGACCAAAATATTTATGGATACATCAAATCTAAAGAATAAGAAGAAAAAAAGAAGAAATACGGGAAAATTGAGAAAAATTAGTAAGAGAGTATTTGATTCATATCATGTGGATATTTGGTGGCGAGAAGCTGAATAATTTTTTTTTCCATTTTAACTCTCTCTCTGGTGTTTGTGCAAGAAATTAGTGCCGTAATGGATACATCAAGCGAATACAACCTGGTGGCATACCAAAGGACGTGCTATACAGCGAGCTGGCGACAGGGAAAAGGTCAGTTGGACGGCCTCGTCTGAGATACTTAGACATATGCAAAAGAGACATGAAGTCGGCCAACATGGACATCTCAAACTGGGATGAGCTGGCAAAGGATCGATCCTCATGGCGGGGCATCGTGAAGGCAGGATCACTACATGCCGAGGAGCAAAACAGGGCGGAAACAGCTGCAAAAAGAGCGAGGAGGAAGGCCAGTAAATACTGCTCCACCGCATTCGTGTGTGGGAAATGTAACAGAGACTGCCATTCGAGGATTGGTCTCCCCAGCCACACCAAGAGCTGCAAGCAATAAAGATAATCCATCGTCTCCTGCAGATGGAAAGATGCCATACAAATGGATACATCTAATGTACCTTTATGTTGCTCTCTGGTGACGTGTGAAGAGACTGGGGAAAGTTTACTCTGTTCAATATCCCGAAGATGTTCTGTCAACCTGTCTGCCAATCGTCTCCCCCAATTCCGCCTATATAACTAGAATGACATCTACGGCACACAATCGCATATTTCACATTATGATTAATGCATGTGAAACCCTCTTTGATGGTGAGGATACGTTTAGTGAGGCTAATACTTTTGGTTTGGATTGTATAGGGACAAGTCATACGTCGGTTTCTTGAGCATGGTTTAGTCCCAACATAAGAAGGGTCAGCTCGAAGGCGACCATGAACCAGAAGGTCACCTAGATTTTTGTCCCGTCTGAAGACAATCAGTGGAGGGGATGAGAAAACCCTGTTAGTGTCGGGGTCAGCAAGAGGTAGGTTACGATTCTTTATGAATATTTGTTGTTGGTTGTCAAATTGTGAGGGTGGTAGGTTAATATGATTTTGATTCGATCTTCATGTTTGTCTACAAGAGTAGCTTCAGGATAAGATGACACGCTTGAGTGCCGATACAAGAGTAGCTTCAGGCTAAGATGACACGCTTGAGTGCCGATACAAGAGTAGCTTCAGGCTAAGATGACACGCTTGAGTGCCGATACAAGAGTAGCTTCAGGCTAAGATGACACGCTTGAGTGCCGATACAAGAGTAGCTTCAGGCTAAGATGACACGCTTGAGTGCCGATACAAGAGTAGCTTCAGGCTAAGATGACACGCTTGAGTGCCGATACAAGAGTAGCTTCAGGCTAAGATGACACGCTTGAGTGCTGATACAAGAGTAGCTTCAGGCTAAGATGACACGCTTGAGTGCCGATACAAGAGTAGCTTCAGGCTAAGATGACACGCTTGAGTGCCGATACAAGAGTAGCTTCAGGCTAAGATGACACGCTTGAGTGCCGATACAAGAGTAGCTTCAGGATAAGATGACACGCTTGAGTGCCGATACAAGAGTAGCTTCAGGATAAGATGACACGCTTGAGTGCCGATACAAGAGTAGCTTCAGGATAAGATATGGAGCAAAATTAATCCATCATTTCATCAGCTCTTTCTAAAAAGTCTTCATCAAGTTGGCATCACAGGGATCACTGGATCTGAATGAATTTTTCATTTTTCACAAAATTCGGAAAAGAAGAAGGTGCGACAAGTGACATTTGGATGAGAATGGAATGCAACCGTTTATGAGAATTTTTTAAAATTATTTTTTTTTAAACAAAATTTTTTATTGATAAAACTATTTATAAAAAAATATTTTAATTCTTAAATAGGATAATGAAAGAATGATTATCATTTATTAAGAAATATAAGAAATATATTCGATTAATCACAATTTCTTATGTGAAGATGTTTACAAGTTCAACAGTTTCTAGTTGAGTGCTTTGATAATAAAAAAAAAAAGATTTTTCATAAAAACATAATTTGGCATTTTTTAAAAATTCAATTTTTTTAAGTGGGGGGGTATGGTGGTGGGTTTGAGCAGAAGATGCCAATATGATTCTGAACCAACCTTTTTTAGGCTGCGAACCCGGAGAATTGAGACTCGAGGCGCTCTTCCATACACAAGGGCTCAATGCAACATGATTGTGACAGAAAAACAGCTGCAGAGCACAAAAGACAAGCCAGAAAAGACTGAGTTAAATCTGTACCTGGAGCTGTCCCATCCACCCCCCTGCACTTTATGCACCCGAACTTTTCGTGACAGAATTGGCCTGATCAGTCATCTGTGCCCCCCCCCCCATCCCACAGATAGACTCAGCCTCGGCAACAGACCGATGTTTAGAATGGTCGTTGTCGAGTGACGAATCTAGAGATAGATAGAGATATGTAGAACTTACAGCCAGACCGAGACAGTATGACGAACCCCGAGATAGACACAGTCAGTACGAACCCTGATATAGTCAGAGACAATACAAACCTAATAAACTAGATGAAGAAATAGACGTGCGGAATTAGAGATAGAACGACGGAAAATTATTTTAAAGAGACAGGCATATTATTATAACAACAGTGACGATGACGAGAGTCAGGGGGGAAGAAATAATTGGCATTGCCAGCATTTACTGTGAGAATCCCTATAAAAATTTTAATGGATTTTGTATTAATGTAAGTGAAAACGACTATGTGGATTACGGTTGACCTACGCATGATCCTGACCCCGGGCAAGAGTTGGCCTCGCCACCACGGTTCATGGCTAAAGATACTGAGGATAATAATGATATTATTGCCTCTGCTGACGACTCAATTTTTTTACATCGGAATGACAGTGATTTGTTAATTCCCCCGCTGCTGACGTTAAAAGGGACAACGTTGACCGTGTTGACATTGACATACCCCCAGTGGCAAAGGGTACAGATATAGATTTAGATTCATGTCAAAACGAGGTTGAAGTTGTTGGTGTATCCCTAGGAAGTCCAATGTAAAGAAGAAAGGGGACGACAATTTAATAAGGTTGAAGTCATTGGAAATGACCTTAAATGGACGTATGTAGGGGATTGTCCCAGCGCCACAGCATGTAATGAATTGGTTGTTATGGAAACGGGTAGCATTGAAAGCAAAGAGAAACCTGTTCTAATGTCTGAGGACATGATTTTTGTTGTATCTCATGGTGAGCCATCAGATAATGTAAGTTCTGAAGTTGAAGTGTCTGGTTTTTTTGTGTAAAGTTGATGAGGTGAGTGTAATCCCTGAGGTGGAGGAAGGAGGGACAATTGTTGTTGATAATTATTGTGATGTAAATGGATCACTGTGTAATGTGAGCAAAGGTTGCTCAAATGTTGATATTTTGACAGAGATATGTACCGTTAATGAAAATGAATTAATAGATAATGTGATCCGTGTGTGCTCAGGTTTTGATGTTACTGCAGAGATCTGCAATGAAAATGTATCACAAGTTGTTATGAGCAGGGGTTGTTCAAAATTGTATAGTATTACAGATGAATCAATAGGTTATGTGATCCAGGGCTGCTCAAATTTACATATTGTTACAAATAGTTGTAATGAAAATAAATTCCCATGTAATGTGAGTGAAGGTTGTCCAGATTTTGGGAGCCAGGAGTGCTCTAACATTACGTTGGAAACCAATGTTGAATTAGTTAAAGAGAGCGCTGCCAGCTCTAAAGGTGCACTCGTTTATGATTTTCAAGAGGAGGTGAGTTGTCAGGTCCATGAGTTGGGAGGTGAGGCTTTTGTTTGTATTGTTTTAAAAAAATGAATCTGTTAAAATAAAATATTGCCATGATTTGCCTTGAAGTTCCTGATTTGTTTGAATTTCTTTTTTATGAGACTCGTTTTTTATTTTGTAACAATTTAAAAATATGTATTGTAAAACTGAGGTTTCACATGAGTTATGACCACGGGTCAAAAGAACAGGGAGAGACATTTCTAATTATAATTAACATGGTGAAGCATAAAGTTGTGTAATCCACGGACAAAAGATATGTCCCGCCAGCAGTAGCTGTATTATTTAAGAGCAAATAAAGGCTGCTTAATTTGTGGTGAGGCTTCTCTCACCAGTAATAATGTTAGATAGTTTTGTGGTTTTATATTGATGGCCATTGGTTTTGTTTAAAAATACACCTTCTTGATGATATGAATTGTATTATCTTAGTTATAGTTTCAAATTCAGTAAGGATATTGATGTATTTGCCCTGATTTTTAGATAAAAATATAATTATTTTTATTGGTATGAAAAATGAAAATTAATGTTGACATTCAATTTTTATGGTCTGATTTTTATTGTCGTACCCGGTACATGAATTTTTAACTCTTGAATTGCATTTAAAATTATGTACGAAGGATTGTTTTGTTTATTGCAGCATATCATAGCTCTGTTTGATTTTTAGTGATACCGAAATAATTTGTTTTGATAGGGACCATTCAAATGGCTGAAAGTTTGTTCTTGATGAAATTCATGTAAATTGTGTGTGTCTGGCGACGATTTAACTCCCTGAGTTAAATCTGAAATGGAAGAGGGGGGATATGTCGAGTATGAGCATTCATTAGTAGTTGTTGCGACTAAATATTATGTTCATTAGTTGTTGAACGCTTTTCCCTCGCTTGACTCTCATAGTTATTGCACGCTCTTCCCGCTATTGTCTCTATGACGTATTTTTATGATGATTCGTGACGTATTGTCTATGCAGTATTGTGACGTATGTTTTAGTCGTGCGGCAGTCTTGAGTGGAACCTTGGAGTGATAGGATGTGTGTTATTTAGGTCTGATAGCGAGCTGCGCTATATTCACGTGGTTAGGTGTATTATATTTACTTAGACATTAAAGTTATAGTTATTATAAAAAGGAGTTGAGTTTGTTCAATGTTAGTAGGAATAGTACGACGCTTCAACGTGGGAAAAGAACTTGACGAATGTAATCAATCCCAAGAAGACTGTAAGAGTTGACAGTCTTGGTTGACCTTCTACTGATAAATTATACCTTTTATATTAAATTCTCCTTTGTTCATGGTGGGCGGGCAAAATATTTGGACGGCTTATTGACCCACTTCCCGTCAACCCATCGAGCTGAAACTTGGCAGATAGACTCGCCGATGGCAACATATTCTATCACATTTTCAAAGAACCCCAAAAGTCAGATTTCCCGTTTTCAAAGGGAAGATGAAGTAAATATGACACTGGTTTAACGATATAAAATTTTCGACAACAGCACTAAATGAGATTCTTTTTTTAAAAAATTATCTCAATTGCGTTTGGTGCGTAATATTTTCTTTTGCATTTCTGAAATAGTCGGTGAAATAAATCTGCTGTGTGCAAGGGGGTGGGGTCATTAGAATAGTAATAGAATTCAGGGGCGTTAAAAAAAAAATTTGCCGAGCGATTATTGGGGAGGGGAGCACTAATTGGAATTCTTATAAAGTGCTTTACTTTAGTGTATGTTTTAGCAAATGTTCAGCCTCCACCCCCCACCCCTAATTTCTCGATATTACGTTTTCTTCTTCTAAATCTAAACCTTAAGGGTGGGCCCACGATCAATGTAGTGATCATTTTGGCTCCTATGCATGGGGATGGGATTTGAAATGTTTCTGTTCCTGGTGTAATGAGGAAATTTCACTGATTTCTAGTGCCACTTTGTGAGGGAATCATGCACTAGGGGTTTGACGGCTTGAGGCAATAGACACAAATGTGTCTAGTGTTGTCGCCTCAACCGTTCCTTTTGAAAGATTGTTCTAAGGCATTGATACGACAAAGCTGGTTTTGAGGGGTGGTTTAATTTCATAATGACTTTCATCCAGAAATATTTAGTCTAAGATTTAAAAAAAACAAAAAAACCTGGAAACGACCTATTGGCATTACAGCCGGGTTGCGACGATGGCATTATATGTAATCAGGTCTTTTAGGTCATGTTCGCTACCAATGGTCTTTAAGTTCATGTCCTCTACCAATGGTCTTTAAGGTCATATTCTCTACCAATGGTCTTTAACGTCATGTTCTCTACCAATGGTCTTTAAGATCATGTTCTCTACCGATGGTCTAAGAGGTCAAACTGTCTCCCATTGGTTTTTAAGTTCAAATTCTCCCACAATGTTCTTTAAGATCTAGTTGTAAACAAATCGTTCTTTAAGATTTATATCATCCGAAATATTCTAAGACGTTTTCAACATTTCAACAGTGATCCATAAATAAAATTTAAGTTTTAAGACGAAAAGAAAACCATTGACTGCAAGGTTCAAATAATTTTCATGTTTATTTATTTCATTCCAGAGTTTTTAACAAATTCAAAATAGCATATTTTCTCCTGGGGAAGAAAACAAAAGTCTTGTTAATGCTGTTTCAGTATAGTAACATTCACTTGATGGGCTAATTGTAACATTCACTTGATGGGCTAATTGTAACATTCACTTGATGGGCTAATTGTAACATTCACTTGATGGGCTAATTGTAACATTCACTTGATGGGATAATTGTAACATTCACTTGATGGGATAATTGTAACATTCACTTGATGGGCTAATTGTAACATTCACTTGATGGGCTAATTGTAACATTCACTTGATGGGATAATTGTAACATTCACTTGATGGGCTAATTGTAACATTCAATTGATGGGCTAATTGTAACATTCACTTGATGGGCTAATTGTAACATTCACTTGATGGGCTAATTGTAACATTCACTTGATGGGCTAATTGTAACATTCACTTGATGGGATAATTGTAACATTCACTTGATGGGATAATTGTAACATTCACTTGATGGGATAATTGTAACATTCACTTGATGGGATAATTGTAACATTCACTTGATGGGATAATTGTAACATTCACTTGATGGGCTACTTTTAACATTCTGGACAAGTTCATACACAGAGTTCACAGACCAAAGTATTCTTATTATTCTTGATTGTGATTGAATTTCATGATGAAACTTATTTTAAAAAAATAATAATAACAAAAAAAAAACAACAATGTTATGTCTATTTAAGCCATTTAAAAAGTTTATCTTAAAAATGAAATAAACAGAAATGGGTGCTGAGATAAAGTTATAAACAACAAGAATAAATAGAACATTCTGCAGCGTTCTTAAGGGGTTTATTGAGAAATCAAAAGGTTTTTTCTGAACTATTATAATATTTAAAAAAAAAATTAAATGCAGCCCACCACATTCTACCGACACACATAACTCACCTAATTCTACCGACACACATAACTCACCAAATTCTACCGACACACATAACTCACCAAATTCTACCGACACACATAACTCACCAAATTCTACCGACACACATAACTCACCAAATTCTACCGACACACATAACTCACCAAACTGTACGGACAGACATAACGCATACAACCCGCAGACCCACATAACTCACCTAATTCTACAGACACACATAACTTCCAAAGCTCCAGACACACATAACTCTCCTAACTCTACAGAAGCCATGGGCGCCCGCAAAAAATTTTCCAGGGGGGGGGGAATAGTGTTAGTAATGTTTTAATGTAGTTTTAATTTACTGTAGCGTTTTGTATGATGAACGAACGGACAGGACACTGGAGTAATGAAGGGCATACTGTAGCAACAAATTTTTTATTAACACAATATATGTATATAACAAAAAATATTACACCATAAATTTAAAATAAAATTTATTCTTTAAACAAGAACTGGAGTCGTCTGTTATCGCTACCAAACATATCTACAATTTTGTCCATGAAGTCTTTTTTGTTGCAGTTCACTTTGTCTCTGTGTACGCTTAACATGCACAACCCAGACAGACGTTCATCTGACATTGTAGATCTAAGCCATGTTTTTACACGACGTTATGTGCTGAACGATCGCTCTACTGTACATGTTGTTGCTGGTAATGTTAGCAAAACCAGTAAGGCATGCCTGACAGCCGGATAAAACTTTATAAAAGGTAACAAGCCGATGAAATCTTGGCTACTTTTGTATTCTCGCGTTTTCCAAAAATCAAACCAACTCAAGGCTTCATTTTAAAAATTATCAATGTGGTATACCTGATTAATAGTAGACATTGTATCCTTAAACTGTTGACGATTCAGTTTGCACAATTTTGAAGGATGTAGCACCGCTAAGTTAAATTGTGCACTGTTGGCCTCACAAAATCGACTCTCCATTGAGCTAATTAGAGAATATATGTATGGAATGTAAACTGTTTATCTGAATTACTCTTCTACACTTATGTTTCCCGGATTACTTCGATGCTTTTGTCTTCCACACTGTCTTGGGATAATCAGTTCAATATCCACCTTCTGTGCGGGTTGAACTCTTTTCTCAAAAATGTCCCTGAAATAGTTATCGGAATCACCTCGTTGAAGTTTTACTACACTGAACAGGTTTTGAAATTGCAGATGGACTTCTAGAAGATCAACTTGAACAGCTTGAAGAGCCTGAGTAACTAACTGGTTCCAGTATGGCAGAGTACTGCCAAATAATATTGAGACAAAATAAAAACGTGCTGGACTTTGATGTACAATATAACTGATGTGCAGCCTGTCGTGTATTTCCACTTGCATGCAATGAAAATTCTTCAAGTTGACAATAAAATCTTCAAATTTACTAGAAAGAATCCAAATACTTTTATACTTGCTTGTCCATCTTGCCTCACACAGAAGAGGAATATTTGGGACAGAGGACCTCCTTTTTGGGCTTTCACGAAAAAATGTAATAATTGCTTTGATAGTACCAATAGTATTTCGTATCAATGCAACATTATTAAGATCATTTACTACGAGATTCAGTCTGTGCGAGGCACAGTGAACAAAGGCAGCCTTGGAGTAAATACTTCGAATTTTTGCCTGAACACAATTTTCTTTTCCGGCCATTGTCGAGCACCCATCATAACCTTGACCCAGCAGATATTAAGGAGAAGACCAAATGTTTTGCAATATTGAATAATACAATCAGATATCGTGGCGGCGTCCACATCTTTCAGTGGAGAAAATCCTAGGAATTCCTCACGAATCATAGCTTCTCACTAGACGTATCTACAAACCGGACTCCCAGTGACAACTGTTCTGTTCCTGAGATATCTGCTGTTTCATCGGCTATGATCCAGAATCCAACAGCATTGTTGGCAGCTTTTACAATGTCTTCTCACAGAGCTTGTTCAGACAAGTTGATCAAATCATTCTGCGTTCGGTGTGATGTGTAACGTGCATTTTCAGCAGCTGTATCAAAATGGTTTCTTAAAATACTGTCTCCTCCCTCAATTTGATACGCATAAAGTTGTACGACATTTCCTTTGGTGCTATCTTTCCCACGAATTGCCAAATCATTTGTTCCGAAAAATAATATTGTTGAAATAATAGGATACAGTTTCTTTCTGTTTTCTTCAATAGTTCGTTT
Organism: Lymnaea stagnalis; assembly: GCA_964033795.1. Taxonomy (NCBI): domain Eukaryota; kingdom Metazoa; phylum Mollusca; class Gastropoda; family Lymnaeidae; genus Lymnaea; species Lymnaea stagnalis. The sequence continues at coordinate 3,703,334 of CAXITT010000002.1, read as the reverse complement.
TACTGAATTATCTATCTGACAAATAATATCCTTATTTGGATCTCTAATGGTTGATGCGAAGTGCTCAGCATCTTGTTGAGACCCACGATGCCATGCTGAGCTGATTTGGTTTCTGGCACATTCATTAAAATCTTTGTACTTTGTACAAGAAGTAGTAATGAAGGCACCTTGAAATCCTCTTTGAACTGTTTGTGGAAATAAAACACAGAAAATGCAAAAAGCACCTTTTAACCTAGGTGAATATGATAACCAAGGAGTATACTGGGTCAGCCAAGGTTTAACCTAGGTGAGTGTGATAACCATGGAGTGTACTGGGTCAGCCAAGGTTTAACCTAGGTGAATTTGATAACCATGGAGTGTACTGGGTCAGCCAAGGTTTAACCTAGGTGAATGTGATAACCATGGAGTAGACTGGATCAGCCAAGGTTTAACCTAGGTGAATATGATAACCATGGAGTAGACTGGATCAGCCAAGATTCCCTGAGACAACGTTTTCCACTCCAGACATGTCGCCTTCAAAATCATATGACGGATGAGGCTTGTATGGATCAGTTAGCAAATGATACTTAAGATCGATAGGAATCTTCGTAGTAGATTTTACATTGAGTCCAATATCATAGGTTAACCTAGTATCCCCCCTTTCAAGCTTGTCAGGGTCTGGTTTTGGTGATAGCGTTGATGTTGCAGATGAACAAGCAACAGCATCCGTTTTCCGTTTTTTGCAGACAGGAGCTAACGTTATTTCTTCAACATCTGGAGTCCATTGCTGTGACTGTCTGAGAGGTTTAAACATTCAACTCATTTCACATGTAGCTCATACTACTAAATTTATAACGAAATTAAAATAGATAATTTAGATATTACACTGTAACTGGATAACGGTAGACTACTCTTAAACAATGAACTAACGTATTTTAACATATTCGCCTTAAAAAATATACGTAATAAAAATGCTTATGTTCAAAACAACTTTTGGCTCACAACATACAGTGATACATACAATAATTAATATAGAAAATATAAAAATAATTACCCAGTAAAACGAGATCAGCTTAGCTACTTTCTCTTTATTTTCTCTTTACTTTAATACATTTTTTTGTTTTTTTTTGTATCTAAAAAAATGTTAATCACTCTTTTTTTTTTTTTTTTTTTTTAAACAAAAAAAATTAAATTAAAAAACAGAGGGGGGGGGGGGGGGGCAAGCGCCCCCCCCCCTGCGGGCGACCATTCCTGCGACCCATGTGACTGCAGAGGCCACAATGTTGTGATGTCAACAAATCAATAGCAGAAAATATTCTCTTTTGATTACTGGTTAATAATATCAGTGTTCATCTGACAAACCACCAGCTGCCCCCCTCGATAAAGCGTCATTCACAAATAATGATTTCACTAGCGCTGTTTCGAGTTCAAATCTCGTCGGAGAAGCAATCAACTGTTGGTGAAAAACAAAGTGAAGAAAGATATAAACGTGATTTCTAAACGCTTTATTAATCCATCGACACTTTCTTGTAATAAATGATGTTAATGCATATTTTAAAATTTACAGCAAAAACAGCTCGCGTGTATAACGACAACTTTTCAGATTACCACAAGTTAAGGCCCCTTCACTAACGCATTGTTTCCAAACATGAGATTCTGGGACCGGTAGATACGTTTCGAATCGCACCTTGGACAGATGCCATATTATTTCATTATGTGAATCTTTTTACGTGAACTTGAACATGTCATAATCCGTTTTAAAATTCGCGAAAAGCAAACGTTAGAGATGATAAGAGCTGTTTTCAGTCGTTTTCATCGCAGCTGTTGCTTGATTTATATTTTTTTACAGTTTCTTGTCACAAGTAGCATTTACTTGAAACTTTGAATGCAAGTCACACAAAACCGAAAAGTCAAGCGACGGCTCTATTGCATAGTGGCCTCTAAAATTAAATAGAAATCTAATTCAAGACAATATCATGCAGTAATGACAATGGTCCATGACCGTCAGGGAGGGGGGTTGGAGTATTGTTTTCCATCACTGGGGGGGGGGGTAGTTGCCCCACTTTATCTCTTGTTATAATTATCCCAAGATGGGAAAATTAACAAGTCAATCGAGGCATAAAATACTTTATAAATGGATTAAAATATTAGGGTTATAACAATTAGAAAGATTTTATGTGCAAATGTTAAGTTTCTAAGTTGAAATAAGGGCTATTAATCATCATGGAGTGATAAGGAAGTAAAACATTGGGGTTTCATTAAAAACCATTTTAGAGCGCAGAAAAATATCACCACTTCAGGATGGTATAGCGAGCGAAGCTTTGTCTAAAATAGCACACAAATAATTTAGTTACGATTGCTGCATAAATATTCTTCCTTGTGTATACATTTATTTGACATCCTGCTTCAAAACTTAGAATAAAAAGTTGCAACCGGAGAATGGAGTGATGAAAAGATCAATTTAGTAGCAGAGAAAACTAAAATTAGTTCAAGGGAAATAACAAAGCTATTTTTTACATTTCACTTTTTATTCGTTCATCCAAATTCACACAGAGTGGTCTCCCGCTCCCGTTTGTTTTTACAATCCCAGTGGGATCTCTATCCATTTGGATCCCAATAGGTATGATATTCCTTTTCCGGCGGGATCCAAATCAATTTGTATTCCAACCACGGTGGTTTCCTGATCATGTCAGTATCCTGATCCCGATCCTTTGCGATCGCATTCCCGGTGGAGTCCCAATCTTTGTGCGTTCTTTACTTCGTCGTTATCCCAATCCTAGTGTGATCCCGAATATGGTGTTAGCCCGATATTTGTGGGATTGCGATACCAGTGGGAATCCTACGATACCGTTCAGATCCTACGATACCGGAGGGATCCGGTGCTTGGTAGGATCCCGCTTTGCAGGAGGGATGCAAATCCCATTAGGATCCCGTTCTCTATCTTATGTTATTTCTCGGTTAGATCCTGGTTTTCGGTGGAATCCTTTTCTCTATTAGGATCCTCTTTCTCAGTGGGATCATGTTCACAGTGGGATTTTGTTCCCGTTAGGGTTATAAAGGGTAAGTTTAGAGAAAATCCCCATGAAAGTTTAGAAATAAATCAAACTAAACTATATTTATGATATGACAGTTGTTTTTTTTTTTACTATAATGGGAAGGGTGTGGTAAGGGAGGGATTTGGTTGAGTAAATAAAACACGTGTATTATTTTTTTAAATGCATCACGTGCAATGCTAATTTTTCATTTTACATAATTAGAATTCAGCCTTATCTGCCATTAAATCAAACCAAGTACACGAAGAAAAAAAGAGTGAGTTTCAATGAAAACCTTGTTTGTAAACGATTTTTACTGTTTCTCTGTGTGCTTGAGCAGATGTAGATTTGATATGATAGCATCACACAAACAGCAACTGAGTCTTTCCGTGGTAAAAGGCTTACCATTGATTATCCCACCAAATCAGGTTTTATGAGTCACAGTTCTTCTAAAATGTAATGGGCAGTAGGAGGTCAAGTTATCACATTTGTAAATTATTTTGGTAAAATCTCTAAAATGCATATTTACAATAAACCTCGAATTTGCATCTGGTGAAAGCATTTGAAGCTGTATTCACCTTACAAACGGAGCCACACGTGTGTATCCATTTGTTTACGCTCAAATCGTATATTTGCGTTATCTTTTATCGCCGAAATTAAGTGAACATATTCCAAATTCGTAGAAATAATCAAAGAATTGACGTAGAGTTCATACCCTGATATCAATTATTAGCATGCCAAAATCACAGACGCAGAAGAATAGAGCTCAGAAATAGCATGGCCCATCACCTTTTCATATTGAAAACATAGACATGAGAAAAGAGTGGGTTCGCTAATATGACTTCATTCATATATGAAATGAATTTGATTACATTAAATACATTGTACATACCTACTAGCAAAAAGAGAAACAACATAATTCAAATTTTCAATGTTTCCAAAAAAATATATTTGTAACAATGAGCGATTTTTTTGCAATAGAGTTAATACACTTATAATTCTTTAACAAATTTGCCTTTGAACCTTAAATGGGGCATACAATGTCCTACAAATGACGTCACCTGAAACTATCCATCTCATTCTCTAATATTTTTTTTAAAAAGAATGTTGAGGGTCATTATTTTATCCACTTCACTCACTTTAAAAGACAACTCTTTAGCATTGTTAGTTGACATAGCCACTTAAAGAGATACTTAGAGGGAGTCATATTTGTGTGGAGTATTGTTTGTCAGGCACCACACCTTGTGAAGGTGTAGGTTTTTTTTTAAAATAACATTTCTGTGTAAAGCTTAAACATGCAGCCTCGTAAAGTAACACACGTTTGTGGGTTGTCAAATTGCAAAGCAGCATATTTGGAATACGAACTAAGAAACAAAGATTATGTGCTGGAATTCTTAAAGTGTGAAGGAACTCCACCATGAATTGAGCCGAGTCATCTAATTCTACTATGGGATCCACATAATTATATCTCACCATCTCAGTAGAAATTTGATTAGATCTAAATAAAAAAAAAACCATTGATGCTTGCTGAAGTGTTGGTTTAAGGAGTATGAGTAGCTCTTGCTTGAAATTATATTTATATAGCACACATTATTTTTTTTAAATTAGGCCCCTGGCTCCAAATTCCAAATTGTGAAATGGTTGTACTAATTAAGAAACCTAATTATAACGTCACACGCAAACTAAAAACCCATGTTTCTCATGTGCACACTGTATGTTGCCTGCTCGCGCATTGAAAAACTTCTTATTTTTGTGTAAGCAACAGACAGGGAAAAAAAAATTCTATTTAAAAATTACTTTTAAAAACCTATGTAAGACTCAAGCACTTTTTGTCTTTGAGTGGCATTGCAACGCATGCCGGGTTCTCGCTAGATATTTAGCTGAAATTAATTTAATTTTTATTTTGCAAAAATAACAACGTGCTAAAAAACACACTAAGAATAACAGATGTTTGATTTTTTCCCAATAAATGTGACTAAGATGCAATTCTTAGATCATAATTATTTGATTAATAATTTTTGATAACTTTTTACATTCGGATGATTGCTTAAAATAGTTCCTTCGTTGTTACATTTTATCTATATTGTAATTTATAATAATAATACTTAAAATTTTGCTAAAATAATAAACGGAAATATAATATTTTTTTAGCATTTAAATTTATTCGATTTCCATAAAATAACTATGATAATTTTTTAAGAATCCGAGCGCATCTATATATTTTCGTTTCTTTGTCGTATCGTCAGCATAGTTCATTCTTTTATATGTACTAATAATGACCCACACACCTTTCCACCAAAGTTTAATTTCAAAAAGTTTTTCATAAAAACAAGAGAACGTGTTACGCAACAAATGCTCTGACGATTTTTAGATAATAATCTCATTTTTCGCAGTTATAGGGAATTTTATTTCGTGAAATTAGAGACATCAAATTTCCTTCATTTTACCCTTTAAAAAACAGGAAAAAACTGATTATGGCGGTTAAGTAGCGCTGAAATTTTGATTAGAATGTCTTGTCAGCGGCAACGAGTCGTATGCCAGGTTACACTGTGATAGGTTTACATGAATTGAGTCAATCAGCCGTCCGAAATTTTTGCAGCACCAAGCCGAAAAGAAACATACGAACAAAGGCGAATGATTTAAAAAAATAATACTAATATTGGATTGAAAGTTTCAAGTTCCTAGCTTTAGCTCACTGAAATAGAACTCCCTAGGATTGTATGCTCTGTTGTTGTCATGGTAGTCAAAAATATTTCAACAATTACATTTCCCGCTAAAAAAAGTCAGGTATGTTTGACATGTTCCGCTTAAACAAGTCAGGTATGTTTGACATGTTCCGCTTAAACAAGTCAGGTATGTTTGACATGTTCCGCTGAAACAAGTCAGGTATGTTTGACATGTTCCGCTGAAACAATTCAGGTATGTTTGACATGTTCCGCTTAAACATCTGCTGCCATATGATTTTTCTGTAGGACAGAACAAATTATTTACTTAGGATTATTATTGTGTTATTAACAAATGAAAATGGTGTGTGCGTCTTGCATAATGGTAACACAAAGTAACGTTGAAAACAAACAGCAAATCAATGATGTCGATCATTCCTATGGTTTTAATAAATAAAAATGAGAATAATGAAATTATGGTCATTAATATAACTATAAAAGATTCAAAAAATGTTCATCTCTTCCTAATGTTAATTTTCGCTGTTTAATGGAGAGTGTGTTTCGTGTAAGATAAGTTTTTTAACCCTGTTAAGAAAATGAGTTTCTTAATATGATATTGCTACCAAGCGGCATCTCTACGAATGTTGAAGCATCCTTGTTTTGTGAATATTAATTACCGACTCACGAAGGCCAAAGACAATATCAGTTGGTATGATATTGTGGCGATAGATAAAGGTGGATGTGGCAGCATGGAGCCAATGGTGCCTTACAGAAAATGGCAATTACCCATAAATAAATTCTTTTACGCGATGTCTCTTGAATTGTCAGATGATTTTAAATGTGTTATATTTCCTTTTGGACAGTTCCAACGGCGAACATTGTCCGGTGTTAAAGCTTATACAAAACCAAGCCCCTTTCTTTTAAATTATTGACTGCGATTGTGATTCTGAATTTAGGCACTTCTGGCTTTATGTTATAGGCTTCTTGCTTACTTTCATTCATCTTTCCTCGTGAATGAACTTTATCTGACCCCAAAGTTCGGTACCGCGTTTTTGTGTGATGAACTAGTTGTTTGACCATACGGTTAGCGGCACCCTTAAACATTTAAAAGACAGGTGGATGGCATCGACACCCACTGAAGGATTTTTGTACTACGTCTTAAAATTTTAAACTAAACTTTTTAATGCCGTTAATTTGGCTCAGTCTCATTTAAGATATTGACAATTTAAAATGAAAGTTTGGTACATGCAAATTTCCGCTTTCAGACAGTTGCTTCAGGGGCAAAGTTCTTGTACTTTTGCCAAAACCAGGGTGGGAACTACAAGCAAGACATTTTGGTCTTTATGTAGTTGAGAGTCCAAAGTTAATGAATTAAATTACCGTGTGTACACATGTCCACATTTGTGTCACATTAACATGTTAAAAAGAATATATTGAAAAAATATGTAATGGCATTTGTCCAACCTCAGAAACTGAATTAACACAATATCAACTGTAAATTAATTACTTCAAGAAAGTTTTAGTGAAACCTGTGATAGTGTTCCACAAAAAGTTGATATTTACAAGCTTAAAATTCAGAAGTGTTGGCCAACTTAGATAAGAAACTAGGAAATGTTTCATGGTCATTGTCAGAGAAAGATATTGTTAAATCTGTTATTGAAGATTTTGTTTCACATTTCCATTACGTGCCTATTAAAACCAACATTGCTGTATATAATGTTGACATTGGTAATGCAGTTCCGGTCAAGCAACACAGCTGTAGGGTCAATCCAGCAAAGCTTAAAATAATCCGGTCTAAAGTAAAATACTTTCTAGAAAAATGATATCATTGAGCTAGGCTCTACTAACTGGAGTTCACCATGTATTTTAGTCCCAAAGACTTACAAAAATTACAGGGTTTGCACTGACTTCAGAAAAAAGAATTTAATTACAAAGTCGAATTACTATCCAATTCCAAAGATATGGGATCTTATAGATCGAAATGGCAATGCCAAATATTTAACCAAGACAGACTTACTAAAAGTTTATTTGCCGGGATCTCTATCTATCAGAGAAAAAAAATTATCTGCTTTGTGTACTCCAGATGTTTTATATCAATTTAAAGTCATGCCGATTGGAATGAAAAATGCCCCAATATATTCCAAATAGATACCGACCAAATTTCGGCTTCGGTTTCGGTGCCGAAAGTGGCCATTTGATCATGTCGGTTTCGGCCGAAACCACAAAATTAAAATTTCGGTTTAATCTGGGCTACGGCCGAAACTGAAATGTTAACTTTCGGTTTAGACTTTCAGCCATCTGGCTAAAGTGACTGAGGTTTTCGGCCATCTACCAAAGGGCAGACTGTCTGTCTGTCGCTAGGCTGGCAATCCGATATTCATTATTGGTCGACGTCTAGCTGTCATCATATGGTATATGACTAATACTCTTCGAAAACTGCTCACAGATGCGGAATGGCCTACTTGTCCTTTATTTCCAAAAATTTTAATTAAATTAGTTCTAAATAAAAAACTAGGCAGATGTAAACAGCTTTGTGGAAGAAAAACTATTGAAATGGTAATAGATTATATCATTATTTTTGTTTCAATTTGTTAAAAATAAAGTTTGTTTTTCTAGGTTTATTTATAAAAGGAAAGCCTCTAATATATACATATTTGCTTACTTAATGTAAATAAAACCATTGATTTACAGAATAAACTGTACATTTCTGAGACATTAAAGATGTCCCTTTTATTGTAATATTTATAAAAGCATGAAACATAAATATATTATTATTTTTAAAAAAACTAAAAAAAATTTCTTATAAATACTTTATAACATGGGCCCTCGTTCTGGAACCAGCTCCCCTTCCATATCCGTCATTGTGAAACCTCGTCCACTTTTAAAAAGTCCCTTAAAACCTATCTGTTTAGGTCCGCCAATGACCTGTGATGCACCCTCCTTGCCCTGCCTCATTTTAGGCAGATGTAAACAGCTTTGTGGAAGAAAAACTATTGAAATGGTAATAGATTATATCATTATTTTTGTTTCAATTTGTTAAAAATAAAGTTTGTTTTTCTAGGTTTATTTATAAAAGGAAAGCCTCTAATATATACATATTTGCTTACTTAATGTAAATAAAACCATTGATTTACAGAATAAACTGTACATTTCTGAGACATTAAAGATGTCCCTTTTATTGTAATATTTATAAAAGCATGAAACATAAATATATTATTATTTTTAAAAAAACTAAAAAAAATTTCTTATAAATACTTTATAACATGGGCCCTCGTTCTGGAACCAGCTCCCCTTCCATATCCGTCATTGTGAAACCTCGTCCACTTTTAAAAAGTCCCTTAAAACCTATCTGTTTAGGTCCGCCAATGACCTGTGATGCACCCTCCTTGCCCTGCCTCATTTTCTGTCTCGGGTTGATCCTGTATTATAGGCCAAAACGTGCCAAAGTGTCCTCGTTTTATAGCCATTTTAATTGTTTCTATTGTATAGCAGTTACTATCCTAGTGTCTCATTTTTTTTATTTTACTTAGTTTACATGTTTTTAATAATTGTAAAGCGCTTAGAGCATTAAGGTAAGCGCTATATAAAAATGCCTAAATAAATAAATAATATCGAACTATTGGCGGTGAGACTGAATATTTGAAAAAAACAAGTATTAAAATAACTCACTTTATAAGACTTAGTGCTTCTCACTTTCACCCTAACCCAAAGCTCACAAAAGCAGATAATTTTCAGGGCTCTGAACTATATTAATATTTTAATGACCCACCAGCTTCTACACTGAGATTTCTTTAACTACCAATTTTAGAAAAAACAAAAGAAAATAGTTCGCACCATATGCACTTGCGATATTTTTATTTTTAAAAAAAGAACATTCTTTAGCGCATTTATCGGTATTTTATTTTAACTAACTCTTGAGAAACGGGACAAGCAGATATTTAGGCGCTCGGAGTGGGGCTGGTAATATGACAGAAAGTTGAGTCATTGGCAACGATATGTGCCAAGGTTAAGATCGATATGTTTCCGGGAAGTGGGTCAATTAGGCATGCGAAGATTTTACCACCACGCCAGTCAGTCAGACAGCCAACAACCGGCGAACAAAAGCGAAGTTAAAATAAAGGATTCAAAAAGCTAACACTATTATCAAATGTCATCTGTATTTAAGAAGCCACTTTGTTTTACATCCATTCATATTAGCTCTACAAAAAAATCTCTCTACATTAATCAATTACTTCCCGTTGAAAAGATATTCTAATTGAATATAAAACAAAAATATATAAATATAAATGAGAAATAAAAGTAAACCACAAGATACGCCATATATTCTTTTTCATTCTTAATTTTAATGAATTTAACATTAAAATACCCATTATTTACTAATTGGTTTTCCTTGTGGTCTAACACAAGAATTTAAAAAAAAAATTAATTTAATTTGTATGTTATTACTGAAATAAGGAACAGGAGTTAAAATGAACAATACATTGATCGTGGGCCCTTAATATATAGAAGAAGAAGGATTATACAAAAGTTCAAAACATATTATATACTAGAAAATATGTCCCGATGTTATCGACAAAATAATGACAGGCGCTTTGCAATAATTTCCCCTTGCAATTGCAAAAATTCATAATAATTCCATATTTGAAAGAAAGAAGTACCTATGTAATGATGTTTTGCGTTTCTAACATCATTAAAAGTTTATATAGGTATTTTTTGTTATATATTATATGCCTACCCTACCCCTTTTCGTCCACTAAATTACATTTCTCCCCTCCAAACATGACATAATATTAAAGAATATAAAGGATCACTAATTAAATCATTATTGTCGTTAAAGGGGTTTATTGACGTCTTATTTCTACAATAGAGAAATACTTCAGATTTTTTTTTTTTTAATTGTTAAAGGTTAGGCAAACACTATCACTTTTCTTGCTCCTAAACTATTTATTTTCTCTAAAAAAAAATAAAACTTAACCTTGAACCAACAATAAAACATCTAATTACCATTTTAAATACATTTTATATTAATTTTTTTTTTCATTACGATTGTAACCAATCTTTTGCATTAATTTTAAAATATATTATAGGAAATCATTAAACAAAGATTGCTATTACCGAAAGAAGAATTTCTTAACCGTGTTTTTTTTTTAAAATCTCGATAACAGCATTGAGTGTATTTTTTGTTATTGATTTGTTATTAATCGTAATAAAAACACCCTTTTTACTTTTTGCAAACAATAAAAAAATCTTAACCTATGTCCATTTTTTCAGCATTAAAATTTCATATGTGTAAAATGATTTGGTTTTGATATTTATTTGTACACTAATGTAAATGTACCCACTTTTTTAACGCCATAGATTTTCTTAATTGTTAAACACATATTTATTATTTAAAATTTAAAAAAAAAAAAAAAAAATTAAAATTAAAAAAAAATTTTTGATATTTATTTTTACAATAATGTAAATGTACCCACTTTTTTAACGCCATAGATTTTCTTAATTGTTAAACACATATTTATTATTTAAAATTTAAAAAAAAAAAAAAAAAATTAAAATTAAAAAAAAAAGGATTGTAACATCTTATTTCAAAAACTGTAAAATCATTGGATCTAAAGATATTGTCCACAGGTAAAAATGTACACACCCAATTTCAAACCCCCGACTTATATATACCTAAGAAGGTTTATTAGTTATTAAATTCATTCCTTTACTCTTGTGCTGCCTAGGGCAAAATAAAAATATCATATCCCAATGAGTTTAATGAAAATTAAATAAATCCTCACACACTTATGTAAGCGAAAACACATTTTTTAATTTGTTCTTTAATATGAATTGTGATAAGTTCATTAGTGAATGCTATTTGGCTATGGAGTTTCGCTGCACTGATTTACTTAAACGGCATTTTCTAATGTAAAGTATAATTAAAATATTAAGCTTTATTACTTCATAAATTATAAAAGTATTTTTTAATGAAGAAAGTAAAAACTTTATGTTAAAAATACAAAGCTTTTTTGCGGCTTTTATTCACAATTCTAAGGGCACTCAATTTCATTTATCAATTTCAGTTTTTTGTCACACGCAGTTTTTAAATCAAAGAAAGTTATAACTTTGGATTAACTATTCTGTTCGCTCTATGACATTATTTGCGTATTTATTTAGTTCAAATTAATTTTAATTTTTTTTCGCAATTGTAACAACGTACTAAAAACGCACACACACACACAAAAAATCTTTGAGATCTCCTGATAAATGTGATTACGATGTCATTCTTGAATCATAGTTATTAAATAAAATAAAAAAAATTAACGTACTTTTAGATTTGGATAAAATACTTTAAAAGTTCCCTGATTGCTATTATAAATGTATTTTCCGGCAACAAAAAATGAATATTTCTTGAGTTGTTTATTGTGCTATGTTCCTTGTAATATTTTCAGTGAGTCTTTGTAACGCTTTTTTTGGCCTCCTTGGGAGCGCTTGCCTATCGTGAGTTCTCCAAAGAATATTTGTTTCGGGAGCCGGTGGTCTGTCATACGGGCTACGTGTCCCATCCAACGGAGCTGAGACTGCATCAGAGTGGTGAAGATACTAGGTAGGTTCGCTCTAGCGAGGACCTCGGTGTCGGGGACTTTGTCTTGCCACCTGATGTCGAGGAGTTTCCTGAGGCAGGTAGTGTGAAAATGATTCAGTTTCTTGGCATGACGCTGGTAGACAGTCCACGTTTCACATCCATAAAGCAGTGTCGGGAGGGCTATAGACCTTGAGCTTTGTTTCTCGACTGATACCTCTCCTGTCCCAAACAGTGCTGCGGAGCCTGCCAAATAGGGCACTAGCTTTTGCGAGTCTGCCATTCATTTCATCATCCATGACGACAGATCTAGAGAGGGTGCTGCCCAAGTAAGTAAATTTATCCTTAGCTTTTGCGAGTCTGCCATTCATTTCATCATCCATGACGACAGATCTAGAGAGGGTGCTGCCCAAGTAAGTAAATTTATCCACCGGGTTGAGACGCTGTCCACTGATGATGATGTTGGGTTCAACGTAGGGCTTACTGGGAGCTGGCTGATACATCACCTCAGTCTTCTTCGTGTTGATTGTGAGGCCAAAGTTATTGTAGGCCTCTGAGAAGATATCAACGCTGTGTTGCATGACGGCTTCTGATGGAGCATTAAGGGCACAATCGTCTGCAAACAGAAGCTCGTTGATCGTGGTTTTTTTACCTTGGTTTTAGCTTGAAGACTCGTAAGGTTAAATAATGATCCTTCAGTACGACGCCGGATTGGCAAGCCCATGGTGGAGTCCTTGAACGCATAAGACAGCATTGCGGAATACATAATACTGAAGAGTGTGGGAGCAAGAACACAAGCCTGTTTTACACCGTTTGTGACGGGGAATGCTGGAGATGATTTACCGTTGTTCTGTACTCGGGCCATCATACCATCATGCAGCTGACGAATGATGTTTGTGAACTTATTGCAAAGATTCACTGAAAGTGGCACTAAAGGCCTTCAGCATAAGCCCTACTCAATGGGTGCAGACAGCCCAGGACAGAGCCAGATGGAGAGCTGCTGTCAAAAAAGGGGCTAAATAACATGAAGCTAAGAGAATAACCACAGCTGAGACTCGCAGGCTTGTCCGAAAGAGCAACATTAGGTCATCGTCTGAAGCAACTATTCCATGCCCACGGTGTCATAGATTATTCCGAACAAGGATCGGTCTAACAAGCCACCTAAGAGCTCAGCGTAATCCCAACCCCCCCGCCCGCCCCTAACTGGATGATTCGATGGTCTTTGTCGACTTCGACGGACGAACAACAATATTTTCATGTGTCTTGTGCGCTGAAGAAGGCTATATGCCGAGACGTTAATATCTTATTGTTCTGTCCCCTTAATTCAAGCTTCAAGATACCTTGTTTTGCTATTTTATTTGCTTAGCTTGAATGTAGTCCTTTCTTTACTAAAATAAAAGCAAATATATTTTATTTTTTGTGCATTTTAAGTTATTGGATGTCCGTAAAATAATAGAAATTCGCTTTCATTGTTTTTAAGAATCCGGACCTATTTAAATCACTTCGTTTCTTTAGCGCTTTGGTCTGCCTAGCTCATTCTTGTATCTATTGAATGTTATTATTTTTAAAGTATATGTAAAATGAAATGATAAATAACAGATACGTATAAAATATATCTAGTGTTTACATTTAAATCGGTTAATATCAACCATAAGTTTGCTCTGCATACTAAGATTAGATGATAATAATATTGGTGAAGAGGTTGTTAATATGTGTAAATGTTACTAAAAGGAATATTTAATTGATTTCTATAATAATAGAATGAGAGTTAGAAAATGTCAAATTTAACGAGGAATAAAATAGTGTTCTCGAGTATACGCAATTTAATAAGACGAGGTTAATCACATTTTCGTTTCAGATGCTTTGCTTTGAAATGCTTTAAATACGAAAATATTTATGAATTTTCATTAAAGTTTGCCAAGCTGCTGAACATCCATAATAAAAAGTAGGCCTATTGACATAATATACAGCAGCGGTGGGAATGGTACTTGGTGTTATTTGATTTCATTGAAACTTTTGCATTTGATTATGTCTGCACCCTGTCAAGGTTCAAAACAAGAACCGCCCCCCACACACAAACTAGTTATGTCAGGTTACGTCCCCTCCACTTTCCAAACCCATGGGTACCTGGTTAACCTCTGAAAAATCTGGTCAGCATATTTTTTCTTTAAAAGAACCCATTAACAAAGGTCTTTAACTTTTTTACTTTTAGAGAAGAGCATGTTTTTATTGTTTAAATGAAATGACACCGAGTTTCATATTTTGATAAACATTTTCATTATCCTTGTTGGCAACAGAATTTTCGGTTTCATCACCAGCAAACGCCTCTTTGTTATCGTCTGATGTGACGCTTTTTCTCGAGGAAGTGCAATCATCAGTGGACGATTTGGTCTTGTTAAATGCCACTATATTATTTTGAGATGTCCCATAGACTTCGTTTACGTGGGTATCTTTAAAAAAAAAAGTATTTCAAACATTCATCTGAGAGAAGAGCATAAGTAATGCCTCGCTTAAAGACATGCACAACACATTGTTAAACTCAACACATGAAATAATACACATGTTTAGTATATTTGCCTGCTTAAGAATTGCAGGCCAAATCAAATTTTAGTTACAGATGAATAGTTGTGTTAAAGTACTTAAGCAACAAACTAATGTTTTATTCTTACAAACAATATTATAAAAATACACAGTATATCTGAAATAAAGCGTTCAGTTTTCATAATTCCAAAAATAGGTTGTATGGGCTTAGCTGCTGAGTTGTGTGGATTTAGCTGTTGTGTTCTGGGGATTTAGCTCTTGAGTTGTGTGAGCTTAGCTGATGAGTAGTGTGGATTTAGCTCTTGGTTTGTGAGGATTTAGCTCTCGAGTTGTGTTGATTTAGCTCTTGAGTTGTGTTGATTTAGCTCTTAAGTCGTGTGTTTTTAGCTCTTGCCTTTTGTCAGCTTAGCTGTTGAGTTCTGTTTATTCGGCTGTTAGTTTTGTGGATTTAGCACTTGAGTTGTATGTATTTAGCTCTTGCATTGTAAGAGCTTAGTTGTTGAGTTCTTTTGATTTGTCTGTTGAAATTTTGGGATTAAGCTCTTGAGTTGTGTGTATTTAGCTCTTGGGTTTTGTGAGCTTATCTGATGGTTTGTGTGGATTTAGCTCTTGAGTTTTGTGTATTTAGCTCGTGTGGTTTGTGAGCTTAGCTGTTGAGTTGTGTGGATTTAGGTATTGTGTTCTGAGGATGTACCTCTTTGGTTGAATGAATTAAGCTCTTGAGTTGTGTGAGCTTGTGGATGCGTTGTGTGGATTTGGCTGTTGAAATGTGTAGATTATTATTTCAATTTTTGGGGTCAGCTGTTGAGTGGTGTGGATAAGCTGTCAATTTGTTTTTGACAAGCTCTTGAGCTGTATGGGCTTAGCTGTTCATTTGTTTAGACTTAGAGGTTTCCAGCATAGGTACGTATGTTCTAAAGAGCTTGTTTACATATTTTTTCTCGTGCGTGCACTCTGATTGACCCCGCATGAGACGCTGTGTTAACAGATGGGTGTGGCTTATTCTTTTGATCTGTCGTGTTGATGCCGACAGCCACTAAAAAATAATTAATTTGTTCCATATAGTATTTCGTAGAATGATTGTGATTGTTCTAGAAACGTCATAAGTCTTTCTGGAAGGCAGGGCTTACGCGACCTATACAAGGGATTGACAGGCATGGACGGAGATTCAGATAGAAGTTATTAACTTTACGAGACGTCTATTATTCTTTGTGTATTTGTGTGCTCATACTCATGTGTTTATTTCGCATTCATCATTATTCATTGGCACATTATTATAACTGTATTAATTCTGTGCCGGTACAAGATCTACCAAACTGTAAGTTGATGATTTGTAATGATATTTCTTTTATTTTTTAATTACATTAATACTTATTAAATCTTATTAATTGTAACTAGAAACTGTTTTGGGTGTCGTATATTTAATAGTGTTGACTCTATGGTACCGTCCTTTGTTAGGTACTGCTTACAACGAGCCAATTAAAATTAAAATAGGAGATAAATTTCTCATATTAGAAGCCAGTGCGTAACAACGTATCTCACCAAGAATGCCTTATTTGTCTAGCTGTTAAATAGAGTCATGTAAGTAATAAATGACTAAAAGATGCCGATATTTTAGGTTACACTGACTTTAATACTATCAGCTTGGTCCCTGTTTTAACGATACATTAATAAGAGTTACAACTCTCAGCAAAAAGTTGTGGAAAGGTAGAATTAGGGTATCTCAAACTGGAACCCTAGGATTTTAATTAAACAAAAGACCTGCCAGGAAACTTTTCCAACCCCGGAAATCAGTCGAACGTATTTGAGGAATACACGTACCTCTTCTGTTTAATTTTAAATTTCAGCATGTTGCAAAATGCTATTATTATTATTAATGCGTATTAAAATTGTTAATCAATAACGTATACAACTTCAAATTCTTTCTTTTTTGAACTGGGAATGCATGAAGAAAAGGGAAGGAAGCACACAAATAAGTAGCAAAAGGTAAATGGTAAGAATAATAGATACACTAAACATTTTATAGCAAGGTTGTCCAACCGACCAAAAACCAACCTACACATTTTCCCTCTTTGTTTTCGTTTGATTCGCCTGATAAGTTATAAACTAAAAGAAGTAATAAATAAAGACAGGTTCTTATGTTAAATCAATAATCATATAGCATTAAGTTTTATTACCTATGCAATTTGACGCATACCAATTTCTGATATTAAGAATGCCTGTCGGACAATCTCACATTAGTAGACGATTAAATTTCTAAAAAGCTGAGGATTAAAACCAGGTCATATAGCAAACCTATTTAATGGCATTTCTGAAAAAGTTAGGACAAAATATATAAAACTTATTTTGTTACGCATTATGTACAAATTTACCAGCATGCTTCTCCATCCCCCCCCAGCAACTGCAAGTAGCTTCATTGCATTGATCTTTATGAATTTTAATATAATTTTGAATTATTTGTTTAATGTACTTAAATAGCAAAAGTTTAAATTAAGCTTTACTAACAGATAATGTCAAAACGATAAACTCTACACACGATTTTAAGTTGAAACGTTATTTGTCTTGGTTCATTGTGTTAGTTTTTTTCTTTTTTCTTTGTGGCGTTACATGAAGCTTAATTTGTTCACCTTTTAAGCTGCACATATTTTTTTTAATACATGAACTTTTGATGTGCATGGAAAGTAGGGATAACATTTTTACCTTGTTACACCATCACCGCATAATGAGGGTTTTGGTTATTCTAAAGTATAGTTCATAACTTACTCCATTTGTTATCTGGATAACCATTCGATTATGTTTCAAATACTCTTATGTTGATATGATCATACCAAACATGACTCATAAATTATAATCACAAATTTGGTATTTACATAATAAAAAGAAAACTAACGTCAACTTGTCGATGGATTCCTGTCCGTATGGTGTCTTTAAGTTTTTTTCTTGTTTCATTTTATCATAAAGTGTGCACCTATTTATAACACATCCAATATTTCAGCCTTATGTACTAAAAAGACAAAATTAGTCATCCTGCCTTAATAAAAAAAAAAAAAAGAACTGAAACGTGTTTGGGAACTCTGATTGACAAATAGTTACAGCTTTACAGTCGCTTTGTCCAAAACAAAAACCATGAGTATGGCGTGGCAATCTGAAGATGCATGACGTCACCCAACTCAATTAAAACTGTTATTTGTACTTAATACAAGGCAGCAAAGGGCAATGAGTATTGTCACAAAACCTGAAAATATATCAAAATATTTGTTTTAGCAACATAAAAAATCAGAGTAAATCATTCAGATGTTAGAATTAAAACAAAACAAGAATGAGTATTGCATTTTTATTCCTTAGTAAATATAACGTTTTCATTAATTTTTTTTTTTTGGCACTCAGAAAATTAATGTCGATCATTATGATTAATTGATAGAGTTAGAAGGATGCTAAGACATTCCCGAACGTAACTCGTTTTTAAGATGGTTGCAACAATGTGATATGGAGATTAAGGACACCGAACATCTGAGGTATTGTTTAAAGTCAACGCGCCAGCCTGATCGTTACAATCAGAGAGAGGCGTCATCGCTGGCCTGGTCATGTCATTAAAATGGATGCAGATGGCATTTTAAGGACCATGAAGGTTCTGAAAAATATCGCCTGCGAAACAAGACAGAATGTAAGAAAGACAAGATGGATGCTGCTTGCATTAACACACGCTTCAGTGAGACGATGGGCTGAAGAAAGTGTATATGGTCAAACAGCGAGCATTTGCGAACGGGATGCGGTCTACACAGCCGGCTGAGAATAAAGCTCAACCCTATAAAAAGCCATAAAAGAACCATAGCCGCTAGCAACTATTTTTCCCAGCCATAAATGGTTCACTACCGCTAGCAACTCTTATTCCCAGCCATAAATGTTCTACTACCGCGAGCAACTATTATTCCCAGCCATAAGAGTTTACTACCAGTGGCGACGCTACACCAGGTCCCGCCGGGTCTCAGGACCTGGTAAAAAAACTTGGGACCTGGCAAATGACCTGGTAAATTTTTATTAGTTACTAATATTGTATATATGCTCATTAAGCGTAAACTACATTATATGTAAGAGAACTTCCATTTTAAATGACTTTATATGTTTAAATTGTTATTTTTAATACATTTATTTGAGACCCGCCAAATTATTTTAAGTCCTGCAAGGGACCCGCCATGTTAAATTTGATGGCGTCACCACTGTTTACTACCATACGTGAACTATTATTGCAGCCATAAAAATAATTTACTAGCGCTAGAAACATTTTTTCCCCAGCCATAAATGGTTTATTAACTCCAGCAACACTTGCCGACTTTGAATAACAATTTCACTTGCGAGACGCAATCGTTTTTGACAAAAAGAAACCATTTTTTTTTTGACATAAGGACAATTAAGAACAATCTGTTTAAATGACACGTACAGATATTTGCAGCTGAGTCCTGTCCCCTGGGATTGGTAACTTTAAGCCGCTTGTAGCGAAAGAGAAAAGAAGATGTACAGACGCACTGATGGTATTTGACGACTGCGACAAAGGATAGATGAAAAAGATAAATTGACAACTCACATGAGTGATGACATCCTGCGTTATATTGAGTGTCATCTTTCCAAATACATCTGTACATGTCATATTCACTCGGCGTGCATTTCAGCGATTGTGTACTGGTAACCTTGGCTGTAGAAGAACAGTTTTAATCCATTTGTTCAATAATAAAAATCTCATTTAGAGGGCGGGTAATGTTTTAATGGGTACGGGAGTGGAGACTGCTGTCAAGCTGTGGAATTTTGGTAAACTGAAAGCCTTCTACATCGACTTGCTTTGTTTTGGGATGCCTACATATTGATGGAGATGCAAAGATAGCTCGTTCATTTTTCGAGTCATGCTACTTCTGGCTTTTTGTAAACAATATTAAAAAAATCAAAACTTATCATCTCTATATGACATCTATAATCAAACGAAAAGTCTCATCGTTGAAGTCATACAATTTGTGTGGCTTGATAGTTCAGATAGGATAGTACATTGTATGTAGTGGGGCCAGACCTAATTGTCTAGGGGCTTTGCACAGATCTTTGGGCTATGTACAGCGTTGAATACTTTCATGCATCGTTAATTTGTTAAGTAAAGCGTTAAAAAGATATTTAATTATTCTTATTAATAATTAATCACCACAATTGTCCCCACCTCTCTCTCTTATTGATAAATAGCACAATTTTATTAATTATATTTATCCCACACAATCCTCGCTTTTTTTTACCTGCCACCAGACCTTTCAAAACACCCATTGCAAGCCAAATGGTTACGTGTAAACGTGCAATTCACAAATAGCTTTCAATGTCTCCATAGAAAGAAGAGTTCTAAACATTTACTTGATATCTTTATTGATATCTTTATTGATATCTTTATTGATATCTTTATTGATATCTTTATTGATATCTGTATTGATATTTTTATTGATATTTTGATTTTAAATTTTAATCAGCGTGTTTTTTTTTAAATTATTTTTTTTTAAAGTATATTATATTTTGATTTTTGATTGACTACTATCTTACTAGCTTTGCTTGTTGAACGTCCCACTGTCCCACTCGTTGTGGCTGTGAATAAGTATTAATTAGCGTTAATTACACCATTTTAGATAAAAATAAAGCCAAGAATGTCCTAGTTTTATAATAATCTTATACATTTAATTTAAAATCTGATATTTAATTTTTTTTTTAAAATAATGAATCTAATTTTAATGAAACACAAATTTTACAACATTATAAGAATATTATATTTAAAAGGGAAGATATTTTAATAATCATAACTACATTACCAGACTTGTTTCCTAAAACTTCATTAGTTCCAGCACTTGGAGCTGTAAAGGAGATGGGTACTTTGTAAGCACTTTAGTTAAATCTTATTTTTGAAAACAGCATGTATAATCAACCGGTTTGTTATGTTTAACTTGTAATATGGGTAGGAATCCACACCACTAGTCAAAAATTACATTTGGAATGTGTAGTCAAGGCTGACTTTGTAGGATCAGCCCTAAAAATTCATTAGCTGATGTGCAGCCAATGCTGTTTACAGGATCTATCCAAAAGTCATACGCTGATGAGCATCCGATGTTGTTTACAGGATCCATCCAAAGGTCATTCGCTGATGTGCATCCAATGCTGTTTGAAGGATATATCCAAGAGTCATTCGTAGATGTGCAGCCAATGATGTCTTTTCTGGACCCATCCAAAAGTCATTACTTGATTTGCAGCCCACGCTGTTTACAGGAACCATTCGAAAGTCATTCGCTGATATGCAGTCAACGATAATTACAGGGTCCATCTGACAGATAATGCTGTCTTTTCTGGACCCATCCAAAAGTAATTCGTTGATATGCAGCCAATGCTGTCTTTTCTGGAACCATCCAAATGTCACTTTTTTGATGGGCAGCAAATGCTGTCTTTTCTGGACCCATTCAAATGTCATTTGTCGATGTACAGCAAATGCCGTCTTTTCTGGACCCATTCAAATGTCATTTGTCGATGTACAGCAAATGTTGTCTTTTCTAGATGCATTCAAATGTCATTGTTGATGTGCAAATAAAACAGGAGCTACAGCATCGCCTCACGAAGATGAAAGTCCAAAATTATTAATCTATTAAATTATTAACTAATTCAAGTAGTATATTTATTTAATGTATTGTGTACATCTTAAACTCACATGTGGACATTTCAATGGTAACTTTACCTGTACCTGTGAAAAAAATTGATGTATTCGTTAAATGATGACGAATACATATGGACAACGGTCTAACGGTTTTTGATAAAAAAATTACATCAATCTGTTCTCTATTCTCTTGATTTAGTTTTCATGGAAAAATCAAATGTTAAGTATGTTAAAGCTCTTAAAAAGGTTATATAGTGGCTATACTAATGTGTTGCCAATACTGTTAGCTAATGCTATACATAGTATTAATAGCGTAGCGAAGGTAGGAGCTGCATGCTGTGGATCAAAGTTTCTGCCGTCCCCTCCACGACAATGTCACCACTCTAAATAATGATGAAGTATGGCGATAAACATGCATATGAGTAAATCGTTATCATTATTATGAATTGGAAAGTTTGTATCATACAGTTTAATTATATTTGATATTTTCCCATGTTAAAACAAAAATGGTTTTGCTAGGGTTTGTATTCGGAACAAGCGCATCAGTTTACACCTGAAGTTAGGACCTTGTCCAAAACAAATGGCTAAATAGCCAATTAAAATGTATTTTCTCCCCCAAAAAGTCAGATTAATTAGAGCTCTTGTAAACATTTAAGTTGGGGCACAGTGCGTGTGAGCTAATATACCATTGGAGACTTCACACGCGCCTAAACTTAAAATTATACAGGCTAAGAAGGCGTGGCCTTATATAATACAAATGTTCAAATATCTCACATTCACAGCAGATTGGTCTTAGTATTTGTTTGTATAAGATTATAAAGGTTTTAAACAAGTAGGCTTGCTGGAATTTCCCTAAATTGTCAAACTTTAACCTTCCCTTCAATCAGTCATTGGTGGGCTTTTTTTCTTCTAATCAATTTTTCTATGATAACTAATAAAGTGAGTCGTTGATTCACAAACTACTTAATGGATTGGATTGTGGGAGATTCAGGAGATCCATTACTCGGGGCTGTTAATGAGATGTATACGATGTGATTAATTTATTTAGCTGACGGGCAATGTTAATGCACACCCACCACTTATTCGTTCTTCTCTTAAATGATTTGATAAACATATTTAGGTGATATTATGTTTTTTATCCACTTCGCATTTTTTGGGAGGTTTTACAAAATACATTATTTGTTTCGAATTTTCTTTTTAATAGCCATCAGCATTTAACCAATGTTTTATAAGACGTGATTTACCTGCTTTATTGGTGGACGTTTCAGTGGAGCTTCTACTAGGGGCCGTAAAATATGAAGTATCTGGTCCTTTTAATTATCAAAGTCAAATATACGATTACAATAAAGTTTACTTTCAACACATTTCAGTAAGTAATAAGCCTAAGCCAACTATTTAAAATTCATTTTTTTTGTTTTGTTTAAAATTATATATTTTCTTTTCATTTTTTGGTGTGATAAATTCTTGCAAGTAAAAAAAATGTCTATCCCAATTAATCGTGACTTTTGTACAATACTATATAAAGAGACATTATATTATTAGATTTCTAGACTAACTGACTTACCTATTGATTCTTCAGTGACTCCTTTACTAGGATCTACGAAGAAGCCATTGATTCATGTCAAATGTTTATTGTTAAAAAAAACATCAAGTGTTTCATCAATTATAAGTAGTTTAGAAATGAGTAGACGATATTAAATTGATATTAATGATCACAATTACGGAATGGTTTATTTTTATGGTCTTAAAAAAGGTCATAACTTTTTTAATAATTAATTTAGATAGTATAATTGTGAATCATTTAATGGATCAGTATGTGTTGAAAATTAAAATTTGAAATTGAATATTGACGACATGATTCGGCTTACTGTAAATACGATAGGTTGCATTGAACCCCCTGTGCGCCAACTGGGACTGATTGCCTGTTTTATATTCAAGTGAGATGTAGTAACTGGTGGACCTGACGCTGGTTGGGAAGACGGTGCCACAGAAATAGGCCACTTGTTTGTTGCCCTCACTGAGTGTGACGTTACCGTTTGCACACGGCCCTATATCGAAGTCATGGAAACTGTAGAAAACATTAAATAAAGATAGTTGAAATACATGAATGATACCGTGGACATTATTTACGTTAAACATATAGTTTGCATGTACATCAAGTAATTTTTAGATGTGGAAAGTACGTTCTTGCCATTCAAGGACTGATGGAAATATGTTCAACATATTTTTCAACACAGTTTGCCTCCTTGTCATGATTATGAATCAAAATTTCTCACCCACATGCGCCGACTATGTAGCCTCAAAAAGTCACCAAAGATGATTGTTTCATTTTTTTTTTATCGAATGGAATAGGTTTAAACAAACCATCAAAGTCAGGACTCTAGGAGATGCAGACGTCCCGCCCTTCAAGAACATTAGTGCATTTATTTACCTGTGACCCACAGTCCTCTCCTCCTCTGCTTTCATTGCTGGGAGGTAACAACTAAACCAAAAGTGTCTATGGCCGGAATGAACAAGAGGTTCTGGGATAGCACAAAGAGATTTTCAAAATGCGAATCCACCAGGCTATTGTATTAAACTTTTACTGCACGGCAATGAGACTTATACAAGACGCAACCTGAAAATCTACAACATCTTAATGAGATGTCTGCCATGCATTCAACGACAAGATAAAGAGCCCAAATTACTATCATCGTTAGAGACAGATGTGACAGAAAAAAAAAAGATAACCAATACATTTTACCAACCGAGATGTAACACTTTCATTAAACAAATGTTACCTAATGACGATGTACTCATCTCTTGAAGCTCCTTGAATTGACCACCTGCAATTGCCATTTCGAAAATCACCGTTTGGATAAACCGGACTGGATATAAGACCGGTTGGTTCCGTGATGACTGATGTGCATTCTTCAAATGAAAGAAACGTGCAAATGACTAGGTTAGAGCATTTTGTGTAGCTTATAGTCAGTTTAAAGGCGATATAGCAAATCAAAGCGTATTTTAATGTAATCGTTGACAGTTTCACATTCACATTTTTAAAGAAATCCTGTATTAAACAAAAGCCCTGAAATGTCAGTAGGAATCTACTGGTACGAATATCAAAGGTAGAACTCAAACGATGGGTTCAGTAACTACTAGTTTACTGTTGAGAAATCCAATATTCGACTTCTTTGTAGCTGTTTTTAAATGCCAAGCTTATACTTATACATTTTGTGATATAATATAAAGAAGCGCTAAAATTTAATTTAAAGAAAACACTAAAGCATTACCATGACTCCGAACAGATCCATAAAATCCGGTATCCACGCCGGATCCATCCGTGGTGAAGACGATGTACATCAATGAAGATGTCGCAACGATGGTTTGGTTGACCTGTGAGATGTTCCCGAGAAACGCTGCCTTCTTGTTGATTCCGTCGTACACTGAGATGTTGTCGCAGCAGCCACCCAGAGCGTAATCGAGGATGCTGAAAATTGGTTAGCGTTCTTCTTGTTATCAAATACATGTGTTTGCGTATGAAGTTAGAGGTTTTTTAAATCATTCAAAAATGTATTTTCAAAAATAAAAAAGTTAAAAAAAAATTTTTTCAAAACCATTAATTTTAATGATACTTTTAAAAAGAATTGTGTAGTTTTAACATATTTCTAAAATTCTATTTTGACTTGTATACAAAAAATATATATATATTACTAGTTTAACGTATGTTAAATATTAAGAATAACAGAGACCGAATGCTTTTTAAAGGCACTTTAATTAAGAACTTAACACCAGCTCTGCACTAATGTTCAAACCTGAAAGACAACACATCACCTGACAGTCCGACAATGGTCCAAAAGCAGTAAACATTGTTGGAGTAGTTGTTAGGATAACTTGGACTCGCAATGAATGTAGATGATGTTGTTAAGGTTTTGTTGCAGCCTAAATAAACAAACAACTTTGGTATTCATTGATTTATCTTAATATATATAACCATTTTTTCAATTGTCAGATGGGAATTTAGTAAAAAAATCTGTAAGGACTCAATATTGAGATGAAATATTTCTGCTCGAAAATAAGCGTTTGAAAGTATGGGTAAAAATGCCTTTTAGGAGGGTTTGTGTTCTAAAAGGCGCCTTTAAAATGACAAGGTTTAAAATTTCGAATACTTCTGGAAATACTATCACGTATTTCGGAGAAATGCCACAGAGAACATTATATGACGTGTGTCTTGTATTTTGTGTGTTGGCGTTTTGCTTCTTTTCAGAAAGAAAATTTTTTTAAGAAAGTATGTATCGGATTTGGGATTTCTACTCCAAATCTTCTACGCATTTTAAACAATAGAAGTTTCTGACGACAAATGTTATGGCTCTTAAATGTTTAGATATTTTATGATCTTTTAATGTGTCTAATACAATAATTTTTTTGTTTGTGTTCAAAAACATTATTTTTAATGATATTTTCAATAAATAATCTTAAGTATACATTTAACTTTTATTAAAAACTATATCTACATCTTCAAACAAATTAAATTTTGAAAAATCGTTTTACTTGGAATGCACCGTGATGAACAGTTGTGGAAGTAATAGTCCAGAGGACAGACACACGTGTTATTTTTACAAGACTTTGTCTGGCATTGGCTGCTGCGGTTGCAGATGCTGTCGTGTGGTAAAAGATCTGAGACAGGTGGGACGCCACATACAGTGGCGTGGGCGACAAGGGCTACCTTGAAATAAGTGGGGAAAACTAGGTGTTTAGTGGTTCTCATCATATCACATTACATTTTTTTGCTTTTTTTTCTTTTATGTCACATCGTAATTTAATAACAATCAAAGCCTAATTAATTTTCATTTTAAAGTTATTTTAAGATGAGGTCATATTAAAATGCTTATAATATCCTTATAATATGACTATAATAACATCCCTTTTTTTAAATAAATCATTACAAATAAATAAGTGTGTATGTGGTGTGTGAGTGTTTTTGTATAAATAGCTTTATGAGTTATGTGTATTCCAAATTCAAAACGCTGATATTTTGTAATATATTCATCATTGCCAGTCTTAAATACATGTGTATAGTCGATATTATTTTAATAGCGTATAGTCCCTTGTATGATTGTTTCATTAAGATTGGGTTATTGTACCATCTGAGTTAAACGATGTGTCAATTTTTAAAGACAAAGTGTGTAACAAGCAAATGTAAATGAATAGCATGTGCAATGCAGGAAATCTTGTTTATGTGTCTATGTCTAACACATGGCTGACAGGGCCTCTTAACAGTGTGTAAAACATGCACGACAGGGCCTCGTGCCAATGTGTAACACATTCCTGACAGGGCCTCGTGTCAATGTGTAACACATGCCCGACAGGGCCTCGTGTCAATGTGTAACACATGCCTGACAGGGCCTCTTAACAGTGTGTAACACATGCCTAACAGGGCCTCGTAACAGTGTCTAATAAATAACTGACAGGGCCTCTTAACAGTGTGTAACACATGCCTGACAGGGCCTCGTAACAGTGTCTAATAAATGCCTGACAGGGCCTCTTAACAGTGTCTAATAAATACCTGACAGGGCCTCTTAACAGTGGGTAACACATGCCTAACAGGGCCTCGTAACAGTGTCTAATAAATGCCTGACAGGGCCTCTTAACAGTGTGTAACACATGCCTGACAGGGCCTCTTGTCAACATGTAAGACATGCAAATTAGGTCCTCTTGTCTTTGTGTATATATCATAGGGCCCACAAGAACTATGTAAATGTGTAACACATGCCTGACAGGGCCGCTTGACAGTGTGTAACTCAGTCAAAATAGGACCTCTGGTCTATGTGTAACAGATGTATTTAAGGAACTCCATTATATAAGATAAAGAAAACATACATTGAAAGATTTCAATACTTTTTATGCCATCAATAGGTTTTCTTAATTTACTTGCATTATTTTCCATTACATTCAACGCCAAATCGACAATGTATGGAATTCGAGTCTGAGTTAGATTTTCAAACATATTTTTTTTTAAATATACACTTACCGAAGCAGAGCATAATATAAGAGCTACAATAGACATGGTTCTTAGCTCTCTATATTCACAGATGAGTAAAACCACTATCGTTCACTTGCCTTTACAAGAAACTAATTTAAAGCATGCAATAAAGTTCATACATTGAACTTTATGATGTTGATATAGCAAAGGGTATGTAAAGAAGGCTGATGCAGATTTACTCTCGCTGCATGTCTAAATATTGAAATACGACTTTCACGAATCAAATATACAGGTAGATGGCACGAACTACAGAGATGTTAGGTGGCATGAACTACCGAGAAATCCGATCAGAAGTGAAAGGCAGCGACAGGTCCTTAGAAGATATTTGCACTGCAACAGGATGTTTGAATTGAGTCCCCGTGCGCGTGATGTAAACTGTGTTTTCTGTATTTCGCTGGAAGTAAGTAAGGCTAAAGAATTACCAAATGCATTAACACATTATGATTAGATATTGGGCGAATCATCATGGAAGAATAATAAAAACTGTGAGCGATTTCGATCTTTGTCATTTAAAAAAAAAAAAATATTTACTGTTATTTTTTCCGCGTCATATCAATTTAAAATAATGTTCAATAATATTTTAAATTCTAGAGGTGGGGCAAATCTTTACTGATAATCTTTCAAGACAATAAATAACATAAGTTATAGTAATTTCTTAATTCATTTATTTTTTTCCTTTTTATATATAACACAAAGATTTGTTCGCAAAATTTAGTTTTCAAGTCTGATTTAGTAATTTGAAGCTTTTGGCAGAATGTGTCCACAAATAAGCAAGAGAAGAATCTTTTCAACGCAAAATTTACCAGACATGGATCCATTTGTGTTAAGTTTAGCAATTGTTAAAGTATGCACATGCTGAAGAGGAAGCAAAGACCACCTTCCCCATTAGCCCCCCCCCCCACATACACACACAAACTATGCTTCAAAATCGACTGTTTCATTTATAGATTCTACAAGTTTAAAATGAAGCAAAGAACCACCTATGCTTTAAACATCTACTGCAACATTGTTTGATCAATCCTGCACATTTTTGTAAAGCGAAGCAAACACCCCTGTGCCTATTCATCGACCGTTACATCTTCTTATCTACAGCCTACAAATGTTTGTTTGTAGGGAGGCAAAGAACCCCTATGCTCCACCATTGAGACTGTGACGTTGTTACATCTGTAGCCTTTTGGGCACAAAATTTGCTACACTTAAATTTATTTACTTGTAACAGATGTTTTTCAACGATTTTTTTTCAAATAAATAACCTAATGTTTCATCTGTTTTTATGAATTTCAATTAATTATTTATGCGATAACGCATTTAGATGTCATATGACACAACGCATTTAGATGTCATATGACACAACGCATCGGTCTAAATAAAAAATTGTATGCTATCTGTAACTATAAGAACTATTTTTATCCACCAATCAAATTCACTTCAAAATTCCATGAAATTTATTTCAATTTTTGGACATCGAAAATAACTTAAACAAGCGCATTAATATCTGAGTCAATTTATTACAAGGCAACAGAGTCACAGTTTCCTGCTAGACTTATCGTCGCATCCTCTATTATGTAAAAATTATATTCTTTTGTCTCCATTGTTTAGACTTAGAAGACATTTTGGGAAAGAACATCGGCATTGTTGGATGTTTTTAGGCAAAGATTCTATCCTGAGCCAAGTTTTGAAACAGCTGTAACTCAAATTATGTGTATGACCAGACGGGATTCGGGATTCGTTTAAAGCAGGTCTGCACAACGTACAGCCCGCGGTCCCCATGCGCCCCGCCAGCACCTACTTTGCGGCCCGCGAAGTAACGAAATATTATTTTGTATCATTATTTTCTTAATAGCTCCCCTGCCCCCCCCCCATACAAAGTTCTTTCGACTCGCACCAGATGTTCATAAAGTATTGCGGCCCGCCGTACATTTTGAGTTGTGCAGGCCTGGTTTAAAGAACTAAAACACTATTCACGTATTGCATTCATTTGTTGATCCAGTATTATTTTATTTTACTGCACATCCCTATCTGCCGTCTTAAGAAAAAGCTTTATGCCACTTTTACATATCACAAAGCACAGCATAAGTAGGTCAGTAATGACTCGAAAAATGTAGCACTTTGTAAAATCAGTTTAATGACTTTATATGGACTTTACAATGAGCCAAGAAAAGGCAGAATAAAATTAAGTCGCAAAATATAGAATATATCTTTTCCACTTGTCTAAGTCACAGAAAAGGATAATGGTGAGCATGTTTAACTTAAGTAGGATAAAACTTAACGGTGAACATGTCATACTTAGTCAAACATAATGGTGGACATGTCATACTCAAGTAATACAAAACATAATGGTGAAAAAGTTAATGTAATACATAAGGCTCATACACAGTAGTGGTGAACATATTATACTTAACAGACATAGCAGTGAAAATGCTATTCTTAGTGATGTAAATTATTGGTGAAAATTATATACTTAAGCGACAAAAAAAATTATGTTGAACATGTTATGCTTATGTCACATAATGATGAACATGCTACACTTAAGTAATATAATGGCGTGCATGTTATAACTTAGTTATTTTGAGTTGTACCTGTTTAAATAATCACACCGGTTGTGTTTCAATGGTACTTGAGAAGTAAAATAGATAAATAGTGAAATAAGAATTACAATAACCGCCTACTTAAGCTAATGGCTTCATACTTATCCCAAGATTTGGATAATTATAATTATAGCTCCATACTTTTTAAATAGCTGCACGCTTATTCCAATAGCTGGAACCTTATCCTAATAGCTTCATACTTATATCGCAAAATATACGTTCTTATACTAATAGCTGAATATGTATCCTAACAGTTGCCAACTTGTCCCAATAGATGTATACTTCTCCCAATAGATGCAAACTCAGCCTAGTAGCTGCAAAATTATCTCACTAGCTGCATACGTATCCAAATAGCTGAAAAATTATCGCACGAGATGCATTCTTATCCTATAGCTGCATAATTATCCCAATAGCTGCATACTATCCCAATAGCTATATATTTATACCACTAGCTGCATACTTGACCTAATAGCTATATACTTTTCTAAATACCTGCATACTTATTCCAATAGCTGGGAACTTATCAGCAGACTTAACCTAATAGCTGCATCTTTCACCAATATATGCATAAGTATCCCACTAGCTGCATACTTATCCTATATTTGCATCTTAATCACAATAGCTTTTACTTATCCCAAAAAGCTACATTCCTATACTAATAGTTGCATACTTATCCCTATAGCTGCATACTTATCCTAGAGCTGCATAAGTATCACATAAAATGTACACTTATCCCACCCAATCGCTACACATTTATCCCATAATCTGCATAATTATCCCAAATAGTTACCTACTTATCCTAATAACTGCATACTTATCCCAATAGCTGCATACGTATGCCAACAGCTGTATACTTATTTTAAATACCGATACTTTAAAAAAATACCATAAGCACAATGTTAGCTTAGCAATATTAAGATAAGATGACATATAAGTGTAAATATGTGTTTTCAAATGAGTGTGCATAGAATTGAACATAATCTAAGTATACGTATGAGTGTACAGAAACGAACACTTCAACATGCAGTGATACATGCAGTGATACATGCAGTGATACATGCAGTGATACATGCAGTGATACATGCAGTGATACATGCAGTGATACATGCAGTGATACATGCAGGGATACATGCAGTGATACATGCAGTGATACATGTAGTGATACATGCAGTGATACATGCAGTGATACCTTCCATCAAAACGAAATATCACGTTTATCTCCCCGAGTGTCGAAATCGAATCAGAGATTGAAAGATTTACTGTTAATTACATCCGTTTTACATAGTAAAGTTTTAACTGAAGATATTTTTGTATGAGTTAATTTCAGTTTGGTCAATTAATTACCAACAACTGTCAATCATGCTCTTAGGGTAAG
This sequence comes from Lymnaea stagnalis, assembly GCA_964033795.1. Lineage (NCBI taxonomy): Eukaryota > Metazoa > Mollusca > Gastropoda > Lymnaeidae > Lymnaea > Lymnaea stagnalis. Next base: position 3,671,911 of record CAXITT010000002.1, on the reverse strand, counting down.
ACCCAAAGGGGTATCTGTCTTGTGCACCATCTTCAAAAGAGATAAAAGTAAATATTTAAATGCAAAATAGGTGCTATAATAGATACTTCATAGTGAGATGGCGCCACTTTTCAGGCTTTCCCCCAAACTCTGCTTGTAGAAGTGGCGGATGTAAGTATTAAATGTTATTTTAAATTGGCTTGCCCCTGCAGCCATGTTTAAACTCTTATTGGTGGAATTGGTTGATTCCTTTTTACAGATTTCGCAAACAAGACTTGGGTAGAATCGCGGAGACGACGTTGGAGCAGTGATCACTTTCCTCTATATCCAAGTAATAGAGTATTGAACGAAATCTCCCATTTGTTGCTGTCACACAATGCTTTTCTTTGAAGTCAGTAGTCGGCTTGCTAGCAAATACGTACAGTGCTTGGTTCACTGCCACTGCCCCATAGAGAATGATGTCATAGACTGACCATAACTTCTGAATGAAGATAAACTCCAGATCACCAGACATTTTTATTATCTCCCACAGTCCTCCGTTTGATTGCAATACGAACGTCTTATTTTCTCCTCGAAAACTTATCATATGCTGAGCAGGGCCAGGGAAAGACTTCACTCTGGACGGCTCGCGAGACCCTGGGTCAACTCTGTAGACAGCCGTGTCTTGAACTTCATTGCTCTCCGAACAAAATACCAGAAGCATTCCCTCGAAGCTGATGGCGCATTCTATCTTTGTCGGTGTGGAGAAGTTAGCACTCCTAAATGTGTTATAACTTTTTCTCCCCGAGACTGCACGTGCGATGCGAAAGATCTCTCCCGACGATGGCTTAAAAAAATGAATGACATTGTCGTGAGGTACCAATGACAGATGACGGCCGTCAAATTCAGTCACCACGCGCCAGTAGCCATTATGGAATTCGCATAGCTTATTTCTTGAGTAGTTGGGATTTTCAGTACCAGAGGCATACAGTTGGCTGCTGAAAAAAGCAAAACGGACATTGTGTTTGAAAACTGGGCACGGTTGAAATGTGAAACATTTTCCATCTGCAAGAGACACGGCGTAAAAGCCGGAATCGTGTGAGAATACCACAACGTTGACTAAATCGCTGCATTTTCTATGCAGGGCACCTAGAAAGGTTTCACCGTCCCTCAAATAGTGTTTCTGATTGGTTATTGCTTCAAATAGAATATCTTTTGCAGCTTGATTTTCTTCCATTGCGGGATGACTGTAGAACTTTCTCAAACAGTCCGGCGATGCTAAATAAACCCTTGCTGCTTTAAGTAATGTCACGAGCTGGTCACCTTTGTCAACTCTCTGCATTGCCATGGGTGATTCTCTTGTTTTTGATAACAAGGGCCCCTGTGAAGTCTTACTGACAGTTGACCGAAAAATGTGAGCACTAGAGTTACCCGCATGCCCCGAGATGTGTAATGGTAAGCTGTCGCCAGATATCAGAGAGGCGCCTTCAGATTGGATCCAGACGTTGTTATCATATCTCCTCGATACAAAATTCCTTGCTAACATCTTAGGCTCGACATCTGATTCACAATTGTTGCCATCTGTCGTGTGAGCGTCTTTTCCAAATTGGGTTTTTGTATTTTCTATTTCTTCTGCCTTTATGTTTCCGGTGCCTTCTGTCTTGGTATGTCCGAGCTCGTCTTGCCGTGTTGACGCAGTGTCGTTTGGTTGACACTCAATCCACTTAAAAATAAAATCCAAAACACCGTCCTCCGACTTTACAACAAGATCGTGGCTTTCTACAATCTCCAAGACACCCTCGAATGAAAGCTTGCACACAACATCTTTGCTTATCATTTCGAAATTCTTTATCATAAACTCTTGAACATTTTTTAAAATGTGGCTCATTTCAAGTCGTCTGGCTTTAGAATATACAATATAATAATTTTCTAGGGACAGCTTTTCATTTAAGAAAGATTCACATTTCGTAATTAACGTCTGCTTCTTAAGTTCATAAGCCATCTGCCAGATATCACAGACATTGGCCCAGTTGATTTTTCCAGCAATAAAACTCTCACATCGTTGAATCAAAAAGTCAATCTGGAGTTGATGTGCAGCCAGCCAGATGTCTGTCATATTGTCATTTTTTAGAACATCTTCCCCAGTGTACAAAATATGTAGAATATGTTTAAAAGTTGCAGTTGAAACTCCGCGTAGAATCGCTCTCTTATCTTGAATTGTATTCGCCTTCGATCTGGGAAGACTACGGAAATAGGTTGAACATGCTGAGAGAATGAAATGGTGACATGGGATCTCTTCATTACCAACTACAACAGTAAAGTCAGCTTGGTCTTTATCCTCTAATAGAGTCCGTAGGCGCTTTGAAATACTTTCAGCAAAGAACGCCATCGCACCCTTTATTTATTTGAAAGGGCTTTTTTTTTTATTTATTTACTGTCTTGGTATTTTATAGTGGAACAGACTGTCAAATAAGTCGTTGATGCCTATAATCTACGATCCACTCTTACTTGCAAGTTATCTCATTTGAATCCTCAGGAAGCGTCAGAGGTAAGATCTTTGAACCTGTTTGGGGAATGATTGTCAAGACTATAAAATGCTCACAAAGGTTACATGTATCAAAGCACATTGTACTCAAAATAATTGTAAATAAAACTAATTTACTGTGATAACACTTTGTTACCAGGAAAGTAATGTGAATTTTTAGGTAAGCATAGAATATTAATATTTTATAGCTTTCACATCACCAAGGACATGTACACAATACTTCTGACTTTTATATTTATTTATGTTATTAGGAACATATAAATGTGACTTATGTTCAACGATAAAATAAAAGTTTGAATTTTTTTAAAAATAAAAAATGAAATAATATCACAACATAGAAGAATAAACACTATAGCGAGAAATGCAAATTGTCTGACTATCAAAATCTTAAAGGTAGGCCTATCACTAACTGAATTATTAGCTGATGGCTTATCTCCTAATAATTATAATCCAAAGAGAAGTAAATTAATATGTTAGTTATGTATTTATAAATTGTATATATGTACGTGATTATTCTTTTTGCATAAAAAGTCTCATGACTTAGTGTACAATCTGTTAAAAATATCAATAAGATTTTGTGTTAGTAATGTACAGCGTGTTCTTTCAAAGCCTTACTTAACATGGTAGAAATACTAATGCCGTAATAGAACGAATCACCCACTTTTTAGCGCTAGTGAAGCTTCGTTACTATGAGTTAATTATACGCACATGGTCTAAAAAAATGTACGTCTTTCGGGGGCGTAGCTATGCGTAGTGTCGCCAGTGGAGGGCCAAGATGTTTGCCGCAACATGTCAATAAAAAAAACTCAGAATGTGGCCAACAATGCCGCGCCTAAAGATATAGAAGCAAGAGCCACCCGCCCCTTCCTAAGCCAGTGAGGCGTATGGACAGCATTAAGTGTGGGGTAGGAGCAGGCCGGTTAACCTCCTACCTTTCATTTAACATATTTCCGGGACAGGAAAACAAAATCAATGTTTTACCTTCATCATAAAGCCATGTTATTTCACCCTATAGAACGTGTATGAAATGAAGCAACTGCTCATCAGTGGACTGAAGCTTAATGTTGCCGTTTCGTTTTATAGGCCACATACATTAAAATACAATTCAGAAGTCCGAGATGCTAAACTTGCACACGGTGTGTTGACTTAATCAAGCTGTTTACAACTCAACGTGGTGTGTGACCGAAACATGGGCTGGGTGATCAGGTGATTATAGCTCGGATGCTATCTCAGTAATTACTTGGCTAGGCTTTTATAGCCGTGACTCACCTTAAGCTGTATCAGTTGAAGTGTTGACTTGGGCCATGCCCCGATAGTTACAACATCACTATGTAGTACACAGTCATCGAGGTGTGTAAAATAAATCGAGTTTCTGTTCAGATTTTCAAGCCTTGCTTTCTTCGTAGATGTTTCTAGGACCTTAGATTTTGATTATGAAAACGTGTTAAGACTCTGAGAAGGTCAATGGTGAATATTTATAGATTTGGGAAAACCAATGCTTAAGCAAGAAAAAAAAAAAATTCCCGTTGTTTAAACAATTCAAGCTAGCAAAATGTTGGGCTCTAATTTGGTTTCTAGCAGGTGCTTACGTATAACTTAAATACAATTATTTTGTAAATCATACATTGGCAAAATAATATTTTCTAAGGCTACGGCTATTCGGACCCGGGTCCGAGATGTGAGAGTTTTGGTTTATTAAACAAATATTTAAAAATTATTGTAAGGTTTGTAAGACAAAATTTGGTCTCAAATGAAAGATAATTGAATTGTTAATTACCACAAATGACATCCCAAAAGCATTTAGTCAAAATAGAACCGGAAACGCATCTCCGCTATTCAGACCCGGGTCCCTTTAGACCCAGTGCTATCATTTGTGGTTGTTTATTTTAGTTAACTTAAGCAATTAAGTTTACAAACATATAGTCCCTTCAATTATCTTTCATTTGATACCAAAATTTATCGTACAACCTAACGATCAGTTGTTTTTTAAATTTTAATCCCGACCTCTAACCTCTCGGACCCGGGTCCGAATAGTTACTTCGATTTACTAAACCTTGTTACACTCATGAATGTGTGACGTCCCTAAGAATCAAAAGTGGTGTTTTTTAAAAATAATTATTTGCATTTCTGTCCGTGCTCTGCCAAGAGTCTCTATATAAATGTATTATATTAATCTTGAGGATTAAACGGCAGAGTGAAAGAAGTCAGTTTTAAGGAACAGCAGAAGCCACATAGATAGATTGTAACGACCCAGCTATTCCCAATTCTCGACACACGCTCCCCACCTGCCTTACATTCAATCTCGATCTCCAAATTCTCTCTCGTTTAAAGAATGTTTGTGATTTATTGCACAGAAACAAAATATGGAGTTTTCTCCGAGTACATCATTGAATACAATAGAAAAAAAAATGATGCAAGTAAAGTGTGCGGCAAAAAAATGCAGTCATGAGGCGAAGAATAATGTAATTTTGTTTTGTTTTAAATGTCTTTATTTTGAAAGAAACTAGCACATGCATTGTTTCCGTGTACTTTCCCAAAGAAACTAGAATACACCTAGTTAGTGTGTTGATTTACTATGGTATGCTCAATGGGGGGTTACTGCACGCACAACGTCTTTCCAGCACTTAAACGCGTTGCGGTTGGAACTATGCACCGTCGACTAACGCACAAATAGTCGGACGTTTCAGTTCTGTATGTCTTTGGAGTATGCTCTACTTCACTAAGTAAATTAAGCTAATAAAGACTTCATGTGTGGCTTAGTTTATTTTCATGAAGCACCCATTTTTTTGTGAACATCAGAACGCAATGGGAAATATCTGAAGTTACATATGTCTATCAATGCTTCTGCATCGCAATTTTGTCATGTCTTGTTATCTGCCATGACTTTGTCTCATGGTTGAACGTCTCACACAGAGATCAGTTTCTCGCATTTAGTGTTCAGAGTGTTGTCTAATCGTCGTAAATGACTAAGGACCCCATATTGTATGTTCATCTATTTTATTGATTTGTTCTTATTTCCAATCTATCTTTGTTGTTTGACATGACACCCCTTAAAAAAAATGAAATGCCTTCCTGTATTTTTATCATTAGTCAAAAACCGTTGACAGCTATAGCAATTTCATTTATTGCGTAATATTTTATTATTTTTGACGGAAATTTTGTATTAATTTTGAGGTGTAAATGGGTGTGGAACATTAGAATATTAATATAATTCAGGAGAGTTTGCATAACTGGGCGGGGAGAGTAGTGATTGAGTATATAAGTGTATTACTTGAATGCATGTTTTGTTAAGTAAATTTTGTTGCTAGAAGTTCGCGCATTGCTGTCGCAATTGTTTTATGAGCTATAGCTAGTATATAGATAATTATGTATATTCATTTTCACTGTTAGCTTTATTTATTAAGGGTCAACTTGCGATCAAACTGTTCCCTGGTGCCATCAGTGTTACCCCCTCCCCTGTCATCACCCTTACTTTTAAAGAATAAGCATAACATCTTCTCAAATTAGTTTTCACTAGTTTTATTTTAATTTATTATTTCTTTTTTTAAGACATTCGATCAGCTCGATCTCCCTTGAATTACTTTTATGCTGTTTTTGTATATTCTAGGTAGGGTTTTTGTTATTTTCTGTTGGATAGTCTAGGCGGAGGTTCTTGAGTATTTTATATAGTAGGGCTTGTTACTTTTTTTTCTGCAAATCGTTTTTTTTTCCCTGTGGCGTAGAGTTGTGACCTTATCTTTCATTTAAACTGATAAGAGATGTAATATTATACTGTATAGGTCTCACGGATCAATTACATTTAGAGTGTACGCCTACGGTTGTACACCTAAAGTTGTACACCTACGGTTGTTCGCCTACGGTTGTACGCCTACGGTTGTACGCCTACGGTTGTACGCCTACGGTTGTACGCCTACGGTTGTACGCCTACGGTCAATCAGCGAATCGCTGGTTTTACACCGCCTTTTATTTATCCTACTGGGTTCTGAGACTTATTCTCCCTCCATAATTATCCTGTATCCCGTAAATTTCTAATGCTTAGACACCTTTTCTTTCTATTAGACCAGCTGTTTATCACTAACATTCTGCTCGCACAGTCTCGTGCTGGACGCTCTACTACAGATTGTACCCTGGATTCCTGGATGATAAATGAAGTAATGCGTTCGAGCTGTGTGAAGGCAATAGTGGAACAAGTTGTGTTGAGCGTGAAATAAAGACGCACGACAATAATGGGAGAACGTTGCGGCTAGGAGTCTGCGCTTTTGACACGCTTTTTACTTGATATACCAATTGTATTGTAAGATACCGACACTCTGATTGCCGATTCTGCTCTTTCTGACTTCTCTCATCCTTTTTTCCCAATATTCTTCTCCTAAAGGTTACTCCCGTGTGTAGTCAAATCGATGCATTTGAAATCCCGCATTCTCTAGCATCGCCCCTGATTCCTCACTGACCCATCTGACTCAAATGCGGGCATTTATTATTTTCTCATGTTCAAACATGTCTTGATTAAGATGTTAAAGCAACAACAACAAAAAAAACAAATCATCTTCGAAATTACTCATTCCCTTTTCCCACCTCTTTCCTGTTGTTCATCAGTCTTGAACTTCAATAATTATGTCTAAAATAAGGAAAAGACACGAACACAATACACATTTAAAACAACAAAGACTTAGATAATATAGGCCCAATATTAAGAGATACAAAATTTCAACTTTAATATCAAAAAAAGAAAAAATAATGTTTTCTACATGGTTTAGACCTAAATCATTTACACTAATTTAAATGATACAATTAATTGAACAAATTGAATTAAAACGAAAAAAATTATAAGTACAAAAATATAATGATGTATACAAATTATGAAGACTTACGAACTCTTAGAACACAGGTTCCCAAACGTTTAAGAAACGACAATCTAAGAGAAATATTTTATAAACTCAAAGTCATTACCAAATAAGTTAGTGATTTACACTATGTTTGTAGATGTTATGTAATATTACAGCAGAAAATTTGTTTAAAACATATGGACCACAGTTTTGGGGACCTCTGTACTCTATATTGGTGAATCGCAATGGTTTAAGTCATGGGTCCAAAAACTTTTTTTTTAATAATGTGTCAGTTCTTTGTAGCTAAGACAAAAGGGGCAAGATATTGGTTGAAAACAATATATACAAATGCACACCGCACATATCTTTTTAGTGGCCAAAAAAAACGGGTGACATATAAAGATAATTGTTTTCATTGGGTAGGACGAGGCTGCTTTGGGCTAAAAAGAGAGATAATATCCGTATGCATATTTGTCACTGCTAATCAGTACTAAATAGTTACACGAATGGCGAGACGATGGGCAGGGTTATGGACCCATGGTGGGCCGGATCGTCCCTGTGGGTCCTAGTTTCAGGAACCACAGTGCAAAGTATACAGTTTCTGTGCAAAATAGAATTTAGTTATGGGAAAAAATAAATATAATTTGATTAATAAAAATAGTTTCAAAATCTTCATTCGCAAAAAATATTTAAAAATTTAAAGGATACATTAAGTAAAGAATAATCAAACAAATAAAGCCCGTGAAAAAAGTAAGGTACATTTGCTCATACATCTTAAACGATTCAATAATGTTGACAAGTTGATAGTTGACTGTTAGGATTTAGTTAACTTTAAGCAGATCGAACATGTCGCATCTCATTAGCGTGAACATTACCCAGTTGAAAAGACAATCACGTGTATTCGTGTTATAACTTCATATGAAGTGTTTCATACAAAAACATACAATAACTAATGTAGTCAAGACATAAACTTACATAACATGCATGAATGGTTAAACTAATATAAAGTTAAAGCTGTACAAATTACTAATCACTTCAGTACACTAAGTTTAAAGCTACTCTCTTAAATCAGAGTAATTTAGATTGCTGCAAAGCTGTAACATAACTAAACAACTTTTGCTTTAAGTTTATTGTATAAACATGCCAGCCAACAATACATTATCTCCTTCTAGAATCTGTGTCTTCCAGAAAAAAATCGTGGTTCCCAATAACGCCATCTTTGGCAACTCAGAAGTGAGTTACATCTCTGATGTTATTTGATCGTTACCCTCAATAATTGGGTCGTTGTTTGTTTCGTCTCCTAATCATGGACTTGATGATTGATACTCGAATATTCTGAAGTAGAATAAACGCATTGTTGTTACTGTTCTTGGTAAATTATCTCCCTTTTAACATCATACTTTGATATGCACGTTACCACCACTGCACCAAAAACATGTCTTCGCGTATTTAGTAAGTAAACTTGTGCGTTCGATAACTTGAAACAGTGGTACTGGTGTCCTTGTAAAATGTAACACTGCTTGTACTTATCATTACGGGTCATTGAATTCTAGGCATAATGCCAGGTAGTATTCTTAAGCTTAAATAAAGGAAAAGTAAAAAAAAAAAAATAGTCAATAATGTAAAACCATTGATGCAAAAGAAATGTAAAATCTAAAATTTAATACTGAAACATACTGCAAAAGTTTTGAAAAAAGAGAATTTATTATCGTAGCTATGTAAATATAGAGATAGTACGCCGATTAGAATTGAGAAAACGTACGAATGTCAATCAGCAATGGTTAACTTATAAGACGCATCCCTTAAATACATTTCAAAACGAAACTGTTGTAAAAATTTGCTTGATTGCATTTTTACCCAACAATGTATGATCTGAGGTAACAAGTGCAGAGAGAGGTTTAAAATTGAAGTTGATAAATAATTTAACCCAGGCCTTCAATGTCTATAAGACTCTAAACATGTCCAATGGACGACACATTGTTCAATCCTTTACTATTAAGATTTTGATTATTTTTTTTTCAATTTAAAAAATAAATGGTTCCCATAGTTATGACGTGTGCTATCATTATGACTAGTCAGACCCTACATAACCACGAAGCTTATCGACCTGCTTATCCTAGCCTCAGGTCCCACACCCTCCTCAAGCTGGCCATGATATGGAATATGTCACAAGGCGTGCCACGCAGTTGACTGGCCTTAGAGAGGAATAAGAGAAGCGCCAACGGTGTGCTAAACAGAGCTTAGTTTTAGAACTCGACCAGCCATATGAAGTAAGGGGAGACAAAGTGAAACAGATCGGCAGACAAAGAATTGACTTTGACGAAAACAAATTTCGTGTAGCACAGTATACACATTAATTTAATAGTCAATGTTTAGGGACAGTATTGCTTAGTTTGTTATAAATTGGCATACCTCCTTCTTTCTGAACATCGTGCACCCCATCAATATTGTTATGACTGCAAATATCATGACCTGGAATGTTTTCATTGGTAAGAGACAACTCGTTTCCTTGGTCGCATTTAGAAACTTTTTCTTGACATTTCCTAAATAAACCATACGTTTTTTTTAAAAAAAAAACATGACATTAGTATATAGATAAACACACATTTAAAGAAGTTGTACTATATAATGTATTTGTAAAAATGTAAACTAACTTAAGTAAGGAAAGAAAAAAGAGTGTGATTTTTTTTTTCTAATTCATTAAAATACAATTTATTGTTACAAAGAAATAAAACCTAAAAATTATATAAAATATGAAAACTATTTATTTATTTAAATTTTATTCATTATAGGATGTTTAAGGATTAAAATTTAAAAAATTAATTCTAAATCATTTACAAAAGTTTAAACTTATAAACTATAGCTACAAAGCATAATTTGCAACTTTCACATCATTTTTTATAAAGTCAGAAAAAAAGAAAGAAAGAGTCAAAAAATGTGTTCTTATAAATTACTGCTCCATATAAAGTGATAACATGTATATGCATAAATCTACATGCATTTTGATGAGTAAAAAAAACGTAACATTTCAAAATGAGCTCGCAATAAACTTTATTATTAGAGAAATCTCCACTTTAAGGCAAGATACATCGATGATAGTTTTATTTGAAATTTTTACCTTTTAACTAATAAAATTGCTGCAATAACACACACTAAAACTACAACACCAATCACAATACCAACAATGTGGATAGTATTGATCTCTGAAATTAATGAAAAAAAAAAACAACAAAAAAAAAACAATGAAACATAATTATCTATTACATTTAAATCTGTAAGTTTTTATTTTTAAAATAAATGTAATTTGAACCGCAAAAACAAAACTTTTAATGAAAACAAATTAATAATATTTTTCACTGAGTTTTAATTTTTGAACAATATTAGAATTAACACTGAAATATACAATGTGGAATATTAAGTTAGATAGGGTAAAACGTTTAAAAATCATTATTGCACTGCTTCAAGTTCTAAATTTTAATTGAAGTATGTGTTACATATACAAGTTAAAGAATACTTAAGAAGTTTTCTTTCTAAATTTAAAACTGAACGTTAAACATTAAAAATAATAACTGAATGGCACTCCCACACGGGTCAAACGTGGGACAGACCTGTACTCTACCAGTACTCTACCAGTACTCTACCAATACGCTATGAGTACGCTACCAGAACTCTATCAGTACTCTACCAGTACTCTACCAGTAATCAACCTGTACTCCACCAGTACTCTACCAGTACTCTACCAGTACTCAACCAGTACTCTACCTGTACTCTATCAGTACTCTACCTGTACTCTATCAGTTCGCTACCAGTATTCTACCAGTACTCTATCAGTACTCTACCAGTACTCTACCAGTAATCAACCTGTACTCCACTAGTACTTTACAGTACTCTAGCTGTACTCTACCAGTAATCTACCTGTACTCTACAAGTACTCTACCAGTACTCTACCAGTACTCTACCTGTACTTTACCAGTACTCTACCAGTACTCTACCAGTACTCAACCAGTAATCTACCTGTACTCAACCAGGACTCTATCAGTACTCTACGAGTTCTTTAACTGTACTCTACCAATTCTCTAGCTGTACTCTACCAGTACTCTACCTGTACTCTTTCAGTACTCTACCAGTACTCTACCTCTACTCTAACAGTACTTTACCAGTACTCTACTTGTACTTAACCAGTACGCTAACAATACTCTACCAGTACTCTACCTTTACTCTACCAGTAGTCTACCAGTACTCTGTATGTACTCTACCTCTACTCTACCTGTACTCTACCAGTACTCTACCTGTACTCTACCTGTACTCTACCAGTACTCTATCTGTACTTTACCAGTACTCTACCAGTACGCTACCAGTACTCTACCAGTACTCTACCAGCACTCTACCTGTACTCTACCAGGACTCTATCAGTTCTCTATGAGTTCTCTAACTGTACTCTACCAGTACTCTACCTGTACTCTACCAGCACTCTACCAGTACTCTACCTGTACTCTAACAGTACTCTACAGTACTCTACTTGTACTCTACCTGTACGCTACCAGTACTTTACCAGTACTCTACCTGTAATCTACCAGTACTCTAACAGTACTCTACCAGTACTCTACTTGTACTCTACTTGTACTCTACCTGTACTCTACAGTAGACCAACCAATCTTGAACGTTTTGTTACAAGAGTAATTTTTTTATAGACATTAATCTCTGTAATAATTATTATTTTAATGTCAGGACATATAATATTTCTTCAGTTGAAAAAGTATCTCTTACCAGAAAGTATTTGCTTAGATGGGGTGAAATGAATATAAATAGCTTAATGACGCAAGCTTGTGAATATAGTTTTGCTAATTTAGACCAAAAATGTCTGCCGAGAAGAGTTCAAACGAAAGTGTCAATTTATTTAGTTTGTAAAGTCAGAGTAAATTTTATTTACATATATTTTTTCTTTGTCCAATCGACTCAGTGTGCATAAATTTAACACGATGTTCGTTAACAGTGACTCTTTACTTGCAATTATCTCATTGATAAGAGGATCAAACTGGTATCATTTTTAACATGCAAACTTTTGTCCCCATAAGTTGGGAAGATGATGGTTAAAGTCATTAATTTTGTGTATCTCAAGACTATTACTTATTAGCAGTAAATCTATTAAACGCACAATTTGTGTAACACGAAAAGCGCTCGGATAAACTTCTATTTTGTACTGAGCTATGATGCAAAAAAATAAGGTTGTTGAACCCTAGCATACAGCTGAACCAACTCCAGGAAGTTAAGGAGAATCAACCCCCCCCCAACCCACCACCACATATATAACGTGCTATAATATAGTGAGTAAAATAAAAGAAGCTCAAAGTTGCTTTCCATCTATTCTTTCTTATAGGAGTTCTGAGTTGACGTACTCAATTTGGGTAAGTAATCGTCATTGGTGCACAAACCATCAACACACTCCAGCTTTGCATAACATTGAAACGATGTGTTACAGACGCTGTTAACTCCGAGCTCTGAATAAAGATAAAGGTGATAGCTGATTAATGTGACATTATTAAGTTTACAATTCTTAACACATTGGTCAGAGCTACTAATTAGATTTTCTGCGTGTTTTAAACAGGCTTAAATACTTTTTCCTGCCTATGCTGATTAAGATAATCATTTTTAAAGTGCACCTAACTATGCTGATTATGATAATCATCCTGAAAGTATACGTGACTGTAATCAAAATGATAATCATCCTTAAAATGAACCTAAATGTGCTCATTTTAATAATCATCCTGAAAGTGCTCATGAAGGTTCTGATTGCAATAACCATCCTTAATTTACGCCTCCAGGTGTACATTAATATGGTAACATCTAATTTGGTTTTTTGGTTTATGGTAAGTTTCCATTTATATTAATGTTAAATTTAAACAATTTTTTTTTTATTAAGGATTGCAAAGTCGAAAACAGGTATCGAACTGTATCAAATTTAGAAAATATATTGATTAAATCTACCTTTGAGCTACTCACATATGTTATGACATATAATTTCCAATAAATATATGCTTACTTGATTCACAAGTAAATGTATCAGGTTGCCAGTACTTTTCAAGCTCACATGTGCATGATCCGTTAATACACACCAACGTATCTATGCACTGACTTGAAAGAGTGCATGCGTTAAACATGTTCAATCCTGTGTGCAGGAAAAGATTTAATTATTACATTATAATAATTTGGAATAATTTTAATACATTAGTGCGTGCACAATTACTTTTTGCTAATATTCATCCTATTTTTTTTTAAACACTCAAAAAGCGTATAAAATATAGCAGCATTTAAAATACATTTAGTTGAGCAGTTTTTGTGTCCAATCGATGCTAAACCGAAAACAAACATCTTGTAAAGAAATTAGACAATTGTAGCTATATCCTTTAAAAAAACATTTTTTTTTTAAAAATAAGTTTCCTTATAGAAACGGCTGAGGCTACGGCTAAGTTAAAATATAGATTAAATAGCAGTTGTGTGCAGGGGTGGACTGGGGAGTTCAAGCGGTCCGGGAAAAAAAACAAAAAGCGGCCCTATCTTTGTGACTTTCTTTTTATTATATCACCGGTCCTAGCGGCCCATCGGGAATCATCCCGGTGTCCCGGCGGCCCAGTCCACCCCTGGGTGTGTGCGTCAAAGGTTAAATAGTAAGTTTATGATTTAGCCACAAAGCAGCATTTAGTCAAGGCAAAAGAAGCCCATGCATTGGTGAGCGCATTTTAGGAGGCTAGTGATGTCAGAAAGGTGTCATTTGTTATACACGGGACACCTTCAGTAGGTTTGCCTTTTTCTAATTAAATGATTTAAATCTTGAACATTCAGTAAAACGTTCTTAAATTCCACACACAATAAATGTATCTAGATATTGTTTGTTTAGATCAGATATTGACCCGGTAATGTTAAAGATGTCCTTTTATTGTTCTTAAGTTCACAAAAGTCTCCTCTGATTTTCCTCAAATGTTTCGAATTTAGATTTAAAGTTCAGAATTAATGTTGAGGGCTGTACAATGTATTTTCCTTACAAAAGCCAAATCTATAGATCTAAAACACGGCTTAGATTACAATAAAGCAACTGCATAAATTATGAGATCTAGAAAAACTTGAATACAATTAAAAATTATTATCACTTTTAAAATATCGGTGGATTTCAAATTAATAGTATTCACATTTTTGTTATGGGTGGCCCCGTTCGTCAACCAATTTTAATTGGACAATTTGTTAAAATTAAAATTCGATTCGTACCCAACCTAAAAATATGAAAGATTAAGATGTTGTTTTTTTTTCTGAAATAAGCTGTATACATAAAATTACACCTAATGGATCGACGTAGGTTGGAGGCGGTCCAGCGACGGGCAGCACGAATTGTCTCCAAACTTCGTACACACATTCACAACTGGTGGGGCCAGGTATGCTAATTTAATTTTATTTTACTTATAAGCGATATCTTACATTTTCAAAAGGATTTTAATTGGATAGGAGTTAAAATTTTGCTCTCCATTTGTTTGACGAATTATTCAGGATTCCTATCAAAGCAATAAGTATAAAGTCAAATTATAGAATCCATCCCGATCGAGGTCGTTTTTAGTCTTGGATATAATAACTACATTAAAATGATTCATTATTAACAAATTATTTGAAGATGTGTTTTAAAAGTTAGAATTATTCATCTGGTTCTGTATTGTTCAATGTAGTTATTGAAACTATCAAAATGTCCTTGGTGTCTCAATGTATGGACATTTTTAGTTAAGTTTTATAGATTTCTATACTTTCCAGGGAATTTATCTGGTATCGTTTATTATATGTTTTCTAAGCTTCTTGAAACGTAATTTTCACAAACGTTTAATTTTTTATAAGGGTTTAAAGATGTTTTATCTGTTTCTGTGATCGTCCGCAACATCATGAAAAAATATTTAAAAATAATAATGACGTCTCCAGAAAGTTAGAAATGAGGGTACGAGGTCTACAAAATTTAGTTTCAATTTAATAGCAAAACAAATACAAGAGGGCTTAAGATAAAAATGCAAGCTTCTAACGGTTTCTTAAATTGTTACATCTAAACCAAAATTTGGCAATAGATTTTGACAAGTCACTAAATTTACTTCTTTGTTGATCAAAGTTTTAATAGTTGTTGAATTATTTCGTTACGGATACAAACCGGAACAAAGTTCCATTGTTTAATACAACCATATTATTTGAATGGAGTTCAATAAACGTAGTTCCATTTAAATAAGTAAACGTTTATTGTATTGCACATTATTACAAGTGTCATGTAGTTCAGATTTTCTTTGGCAGGAATGAGTAGTTTCAGTATTGTGTTCTTGCTATATGGACCGGAACTGCCTGTCGTGGACTCGTCACTGTCTAGGGAGAGGTACGAGTTTCTCTTTGATGATGGAGCATTCCACCAGCCAATTTTGTATCTTGTACATCTTGGAGAGCCTGGATAATCGTCCAGCGATAACCATCCCAGTATTTCCAGCAACACTAGAAGTTTTCCTGTAGCGGTTAAGGACAAAGTGTCCTGCCCTTCGCTGGGCAGCCTCCAACCTGTCAATGCTCCTCTGGGATAATGGGTCCCAGATTGAAGATGCGTAATCTAAAAGTGGCCAGACAAAGGCTTTATGTGCTATATATTTCACACTGGAGTTGCGGATCTTTAGATTCCGCCTTAAGACTCCTAGTGTCTTGCTGGTCTGGCTGCACACATCGTAAATGTCGTTGTACCAGCTGATCTCTCTTTAAATGTTAACACCTAGGTACCTTACGGAAGGAACTGGCTCAAGCAAATAACCATGCACTTCGTAATGTTGGTGTAGACAGTTAATACTTTTAAAGGCTAACAGTATCTATTACCACCTTACCATAAAATATGTTTTATGTCAGGACAATCACAAGTTGTTGTTTTTTTGTATTTTCATCTACTTCCTAGTTGGATAGCCCGGTTGTGTTCTGATGATTAGTTTTTAAAAAATCATTTAACTTACTTTCTCTGCACATATCTGAAGATTCATCATAAAACAGTAGGCTGTGACAATTACAAACGCCACTTTCACATGTTAAATTAGACAGACACTGGATTGTTTCGTTGCATCCACTTAGCCTGGGGATTCCTGCAATAAAAAAGTAGGTTATCCAAAAAGTTCAAAACTCAGCTGCCAGGTTAGTTCTAAAGGCAAGAAACGTGATCACGTTAGTACACTACTTCCCTCTCTTCGTTGGCTCCCTTTACAGGTACTCATTGATTACAAGCTGTCTGTTGTCTTTCACAATTTTTTCTGGTTCCTGCATTTCCTATCTTACTGATTTTCTTTCTGACAATTCAACCCTTCAACAGCCACGTTCCTCCACAGACACGCGTATTCTTTCTGTACGCAAGACACGCACTATAACATACGGTGAAAAATCTTTCTCTTTTTGCGCCCAAAACAATGGAATTCTCTCCCATTACACATCCGCAAAATACCGACCATCGAAGTCTTTAAAACTTCTCTTGAAACTCTAATATTCCGACTCATTCTCAATCACCATCTGATTGATAAACAATGCTCGATGCCAATGG
The DNA here is from genome assembly GCA_964033795.1 of Lymnaea stagnalis. Taxonomy (NCBI): domain Eukaryota; kingdom Metazoa; phylum Mollusca; class Gastropoda; family Lymnaeidae; genus Lymnaea; species Lymnaea stagnalis. The sequence continues at coordinate 3,655,005 of CAXITT010000002.1, read as the reverse complement.
GTGCCGTCCACGGCTAGACAGGCATAAGCAGTACTTGTTTGGGCCAGGTCAATATTTTAGCACAGCTGTTTTTAAATTAATAATTTTAAGTAACTGGTATTAATGTCATGTTTCCTTTTCTTCTTTTCGCTAATTTGTTATGTGAGGCTCGGTGAGCCTAGCGCTAAGCTGTTGTACTGCGCTACAAAAGACAACTTTAATACTAATAACATCTAAAGAAGCAATTATTGAAATTTTGGACGTGTTAAGTTATCTCAAAGAAACAACATCAACCATAATGGCATTTTAACTCTAATTTAAGATCGTTAAGAAAAAAAACAACACTGTCAGTCAATAAAAAATGTCTGCGATTTATTAAAATACACTAAAAAACATATTTTTTTGTTTTAATTTTTATTTTAACTGTCGTGATGTCTTAACTGTGGTTTTAAATGCTGCGTACCGCAATTTAAGACACAAAGATCGATTGTTGTTAGATTTTTTTAATCATCATCTGATGAGAAGGGTGTGTTGGATACTCAGAGGTAAATAAAGTGTCGAAATTATATACCTTTGCGCTTTTAACCAACTATATTTAGATTGAGAAAATCATGCGGAGTCATTTTATTAATATAATCATATTAATAAAGCGGGCAGCACTTACGTTTTACACAGATGTCACCAGGTGTGCGCAGGTAATGGTCTGGTAAACACTTGCATATTCCGTCAACACAAGCTAAACTATCTTGACATTGTGATGACGTATTGCATGGGCTGAAAGCTGGTAATCCTTTTAAATATATAAAGAAGTGTTTTTTTCTAATTATGTAATATTTACAGTTAAGTATAAAGCTTACAAAATTAGTTCAGTAACTAGATAAAACATATGCATTGTCTGTTTATTAAAAGCTTTTCATATGTATTACAATTAATTTTAACGTTTAACATGGTTCAGCGTCATTAGTGGTTTCGGCAGGTGCGTCTCACACAGGCGCATGGCATCTTATGGATATTGCGAATTATACACAATTCTCTAGAGACCGTTTCATAAAATATCTAAGTGCAATACAAGGTGAGGCAGACAAATAATGCCACGAGAACAGTGTGCATAAATATTAGTGTGCCATAAAAACAGAGTGCCATAAGAACAGGGTTTCAAAAGTACAGAGTGCAACAAGGACAGGGAGGTTTAAGCCCAGAGTACAACAAGAACAGGAAGGCTTAAGACCAGAGTACAACAAGAACAGGAAGGCTTAAGACCAGAGTACAACAAGAACAGGGAGGCTTAAGACAAGAGTACAACAAGAACAGGGAGGCTTAAGACCAGAGTACAACAAGAACAGGAAGGCTTAAGACCAGAGTACAACAAGAACAGGGAGGCTTAAGACCAGAGTACAACAAGAACAGGAAGGCTTAAGACAAGAGTACAACAGGAACAGGAAGCCTTAAGACCAGAGTACAACAAAGACAGGAAGGCTTAATACCAGAATACAGCAAGAACAGGGATGCTTAAGACCAGAGTACAACAAGGACAGGAAGGCTTAAGACCAGAGTACAACAAGAACCGGGAGGCTTAAGACCAGAGTACAACAAGAACAGGGAGGCATAAGACCAGAGTACAACAAGGACAGGGAGGCTTAAGACCAGAGTACAACAAGAACAGGGAGGCTTAAGAACAGAGTACAAAAAGAATCTATTTCCACAATAACAAGAATAGACTCGAGCGCCAAATGCATTTTCAATCAGATCAGTGGCTTTGGTCAAGGCAAATATTCAGATTTTGAGAGTGTTTATACAGTTTAATTATATTTATCATGATTCTGCTGATTAGGATATCATGCTTGAAGTGCCTCTGATTATGCTTATTAAGATATCTTGCTAAAATTGCCTCTGATTGTGATGATTAAGACATCTTCCTTATAGTGCATGTGATTCTGCTTATTACGATATCTCGCTTAAAGTGCCTCTGTGTTTGCTGATTAACATATCTTATTTAAAGTGCCTTTCATTCAGCTGATTAAGATGTCTTACTAAAAGTTCCTCTGACTGTGCTGATTACGATATCTTGCTTAAAATGACTCTTAATGTGATAATTATAAATCATGTTTGAAGTGTCTGTTAACGTGCTGATTAAAATTTCATTTTTGAAATGCCTCTAAATTTTATAATTAAGATATCATATTGAACGTGCTTCTAAATATTCTGATAAAGACATGTTGAAAGATCTTCTGATTGTGCTGATGATGCATCATGCTTAATGTGTCTCTGATTGTGCTGATGAAGTTATCTTCTTTAAAATGACTCTGACCTCTGGGTGTAAATAATGAATTAACACGTTAATAAGTTCAATTTTGAATTTTTATTTTCATTATTAAGGGTCTTATCCCTATTTATAATTAATCAATGTCTGTGTTCAAACAGACGTAATAAATTTATGAAATCTAGAAAGTATATTGAATGAAGCTACACTGAGCTACTCGCTTAGGTAATGAGATGAGTTTCCAATAAATATATTCTTACTTGATTCACAAGTAAATGTATCAGGTTCCCAGTACTTTTCGAGCTCACATGTGCATGATCCGTTAATACACACCAACGTATCTATGCACTGACTTGAACGAGTGCATGCGTTAAACATGTTAGATCCTGAGTGCAGGAGATAATGGCATCTGTTACATTAAAATCATTTGGAATTTTATTATTGCATTTTTATAATTCCTATTTGTTTTTATTCATATTAATCATAATTAGGATGAAAGCAGCATCCATCTGGCATATTCAGAGTTCAACCAAAAAATTAAGTCAGTCGCAACTGCACCCAAGCGTAATTATTTCTGTGAGAAAATATGATGGAACAACAACTCTGTCATTCGCGCAGTTGGCGCAAAAACCATCGACATGCCAACATTGTGCCCATACATCTTTACAGTACATGCGCCGACGAACCACAAGACGTCTCGTCTTTGGTCGGAAACACATCTTGCGTTACATTACGCTATACATTACGTTCTTCACAGCAATGATGCGACAGACATGTGTTTGGAACATCCAGAGAATAAACAGTGCTACCCGAGCTTTCGGGATAAAATCGATCGTTTCATACAACAACACAAAAGAATCGCGATAAATTATCACATTATGCGTGACGTGTAATCTAAACCAATGCGAAAAACAGCAAAGGAAGGAGATCAAATTTCTGTGGTCAACGTGGTTTAAAATTTACTTCAGCAGAAAATAACTGAATTTAATTTTTAAATCTAATTTTTAAGCAAGTTAGTATTTGACATGCACCAGGGGCAGTTAGGGGAATGGCTGACCAAATACCCTGTAATTTCTCTGTACATTTTATTGAGATATGGAAATAAAAAGTTGGTTCAAAATGTGAGGCTTTGAACTACATGATTGACTATTTATTTTACTTTGGCCCTTTATATCGAAGAATCAGATACACCTCAATATATAAATAGCATCTTTTTAAAAATATCATTTGATGTAATTCAGCAACAATTGATAGATGTTGAAGAAGTTTCTATTTAATAACAGAGTTCTCAAGGATCTCAAGGTGCTAGATCTTAAATTTAATGACACAACATCGAATACAACCAATGGTAGATTGGCAAACACATTTGTCTGCAAAGGTCACCTAGAAATTTTGAAAAGGAATACGATGAATACTGTTTTCTACCTAACCACCCAACTACATAGGTTGTACAAAATTTTACCAACTATTGGTGTGACTAACATTAAAACAATCTGTGGCATAATGCACTTTCATTCCTTCCAGCTATAGAGATTGAAAGAAATTTGAAGAAAAAAAAAAATATAGTGGTTTGGAGTGATGGCAATGAAAATTAACTGTGGAAATGATCAAACAAAAATCGAAAAAGACTATAGAAATAGACTTAATGGTGATACAATTATGTTACAGGGCACAATGAACAATGATTATCTTCAAACTAACCAGTAATAATTTACAAAGCAAAGTTAGCTTGCATTGAACAAATTGAAAGTTCATTTACAAATGGACATTTAAAATACATTTTCTTTTGTACTTTACATTTTTTTGGGTACAATTTTCATGTTGCAAATTTAAAGTTTGGGGGGGGGGGGTTAATTATATTTTTTTTTGTCCTACAAGTTAAAATATTTGTTTATTATAGTTTTTTTTCTTTCCTTTTTCACTTAAATTTGGTAGGTTTTTTCTCTTGTTTTAAATATTTTTTTTTTGTATTTTTATTTTTTTGGGTGTAATTTTTGTGTTGCATATTTTTATGTTGGGGGGGGGGGGGTTAATTATATTTTTTTTTGTCCTACAAGTTAAAATATTTGTTTATTATAGTTTTTTTTCTTTACATTTTCACTTAAACTTGGTAGGTTTTATCTCTTGCTTTAAATACAATATTTCCTCATAAATTAAATGCTAAGAATTCTAAAGGAATTATTAGCATAAATAAGGCTCTTCTTTTTAAAGATTTTCTTTAAATTTTGAAAAGGAAATAAAAATATTAAGCAGCACTGAAATTCAGCTGAGGTTTCTTTTGTCATCTTTCAGCAATGTTATCTCGGGCTATTTTTAAAATTAATTCCGCTTAAAAGTTCCTCAAGTAATATATAAAGGGTAGGGGAAAACCTTTAAGAAAAACAATAACAGAAGGCCTTCGACAGCAAAAACCATTGAAACAGAAGCAAACACATTAACTTGCTCTATAGATATCTATATATATATATTCAATTTCAAGTTTCAACACATTTTCGTTATTTTAAATACCATTCCCTTTCTAAAGATCAGTTATGATCGAATTAATGCGCAGTTGCAACACAAAAAATCACTGTTAATAAGAAGAAAATTAAGATTATCCAGTGGCATTTTCATTTGCAGTTTTTTTTCCCTATTTAATGTGTTAAATATAGTTAATTTCAACTCAAAGGAAAACAATCATTTCTGTAACAAATTTCATTCACTTAAGGTCAATGCTTAATAAGCCCCCGTTTGTTTATATTTTAATTGCATTTAAGTTTTAATTATATTTTTATTTTTTTTGGATTCGGTTTCATGTTGCAAATTTAAAATTGGGGGGGGGGGGGTGGTTAATTATATTTGGTCATAAAAATGATTGAGACTTAGCATCAGTTTTCTAAGTTTCAATAAAATAAATGATTTATTTTATCTTTTTCCATGGTTTCCATGTGTTCCGATGACCATTTTTTAAAAAAAAAAACATCATTTAACTTACTTTCTGTGCACGTTTCTGATGATTCATTATAAAACTGTTGACTGTTACAATCACAAACTCCGCTATCGCATGTTAAATTGTACAGACTCTGGATTGTTTCGTTGCATTCGCTTTGTCTTGGAATTCCTACAATATTATAGTGGGAGCTAAATGTTTGTTATTGAAATTGCAGAACTGTTGCTATAAAATCAATCGCAAAATAATGGCATTTTAAAATTAATATAAAAAAAGGAATCCACTGTCTGTAAAAGAAAACAATAAATGTCTGAGATATATTAAAATACAAGATAATCCTTTATTATATTTGTTTCCTTGTCATTCTTAGCACATAAGAAGTCGATCACATAAACGAAGTAAATTCAAAATGTTTGTATTTTTAGTCGGCTTTCTCTTGTCGCGTTGTCCCATCTGTGGCTCTTAAATGATGCGTAACACAATTATAGAAAAATAGATTAATGTTTTGATTTTTAAATTATCTTCTGATGACAGAGGTGTGTCGGTTATACAGCGGTAAATTAGTGGAACTTATTCCTCTTGTCCTTTAAGGAGACAAAATAATCCCTTTGAACCTAAATTAATTATTTAAAGGTTTTATCATATCATGCCGAGTAATTTTAATAATATAATAATATATAGAAAGCAGCCATTACTTACGTTTTACACAGATGTCACCAGGTGTGCGCAGGTAATGGTCTGGTAAACACTTGCATATTCCGTCAACACAAGCTAAACTATATTGACATTGCGATGACGTATTGCATGGGCTGAAAGCTGGTAATCCTTTTAAATATATAAAGAATTTTAAAACATATATATATATATATATATATTTCATGTCAATTGAAAATGTATTAATACGGCCAATGACATAAATGAAGAATAAGATCTCCTTTTGTTTAATGAAGGTTTTGCATTTTCTATGTATTTAATGTTAAAATGTATTATTTACACTTTTACACACAAAACTATTATTCTGTAGTTAAATTATGACATTTTGTTTTACAATTGGATATTGATGACATGAAATTATGTTTTATAATAAAAGTATCCACGTTTTACTCTTAGGGGTTTGGTTACCCAACAAACATTAAACAACTCAAAAAGCCAAATCAAGTTTCAGGGATTCAAATAAATTTCAGAAAAGACGAGGCCTAAAACAAGGAGACTCACTGAATTGTATGCTATTTAACCTAACATGAAAGTGAGTTATAAGAAAGATACATATGGACACCCGAGGAACAATAGCAGGTACTTTCTAAGGGAGACATAAGATGCACTATCAACCCCTTCAGGATCATGCAACTGCTGATGACATAGCACTGTTAGGGAAAAGTAGTAAAGAAATATAAAAAGCCTACATTGAATTAGAAAACGCATCACTATAAGAAGAGCTGGAAGTAAATAACAACAAACAAGAAACATGAATATGATAAGAGAAGAACAGACAGACGAAACCAGTAAAATTAGAAAACACACTTTTGAAAAAGTAAATCAATTCAAATACCTTAAATGAAGTGAACGTATAACTAATAGAAAAAAAAAGAAAGAATATCATCTGTAAAATTTTTTTTTTTTTAATTCTCAAAAGTAAAACATTACAAGGAAAAAAAAAAGATTTTTTTTTCTAAAACTGTAATCAGACCAGTTGTGACATACGCGAAGCGTGGACCTTATTCGTATGGCAGAAAAAAATATTATACACACGCAAGAGAAAATTTCTCCTGAAAATATATGGACCAACAGAGGATGAATATTCATGGAGAATACGAACTAACAATGAATTGTATCGCCCCTATCAGGATCCCACGCCAGTAGCAGAAATAAAATGGCAGGTTCAGCTGGCCTGGAAACTTAGAAAGAATACAAAATGACAGAAGAGTGAAGAGGATGCACCATTAAAAACCCCCAGAGGCAAAACGACCCAATGGCAGACCTAGGCTTTGATGGATTATTCGTGTGGAGAGGGATCTACAGCAGCTGGGAATCCAAGCGTGGAAAATAAACGCATCAGTTGGATCTGAGTAGAAGGAAGTGGTGAGGCCGGTCAATGTCCTACTTGGGCTGTAGCGCTACAGGGATGGACGGATTATGCACTTTTTTAAGGGTTTAGTTTAGAATTTCAAACACTATAAAGATATGAAATTACATTATAATCGTGTAAATTATGATATTGAAAACTATTTCATTATTGACTTTTTAGTGTTTTGTCATAAGACTAGTTTTGGTAAACGACACAAGATGGCCATAGTATATTTACACACACACACACACACACACATACATATATATATATATATATATATATATATATATATATATATATATGTGTGTGTGTTTTATAATATTTTATTTTTTTTTTTTTTTTTATTATGATATTGAAAACTATTTCATTATTGACTTTTTAGTGTTTTGTCATAAGACTAGTTTTGGTAAACGACACAAGATGGCCATAGTATATTTACACACACACACACACACACATACATATATATATATATATATATATATATATATATATATATATATATGTGTGTGTGTTGAATAATATTCCATTTTTGGTTATTTATTGGACAAAAAGAAATTTAAAATCTATTTGTCCAACAAAGCAATTGGAGGATCTTTATAATTTGTAACCAGAAAATCGTAAGAAAACATTTCAAATTGTGCTTTATGGAAAAAAAATTATAATTTTTAACACAGAATCGAACATATTAATTTTAAAAGGGCAAATCTGAATGGACTTTTCTTTGAAATATGAATTCATTAAGCTATTTTGGAACTTAAAGTTGAATTTTATTTTCTTTTATTAGCTTTTTTCGGGCTAACTTCTGGGACCAGTTTGAATCATTCATTCATTTTTTTCATATAGTTTTGGTGAAGGTACCTTTTGATCTTTGATAATTTCCTTTTTACTGAGATTTTTTATATCCCAAATGTTCCTCAGAGTTTTTTTGTTAGAGATTGTATCTGGTGAAAGGGTTCTAAGGCACCTTCGTAGGCAAGCTGTCTTAAGCTTTTGTTTCAATATTCCAGTAGTCTTACAATACTCTGACCATTTAGGTAGAACACTGATTACTTTTAAGTATATACGACTTGGTGTGCATGTTTAAACTGCTCGCCTTGCATATTTCCACGGCCAAGTGCCTGAGTTCTCTTATTGAGCCTCGTGTTGATTTCCTGATCACTTTCTGTTGTAAACATGTTGTCTAGATAAGCAAACTGTGTTTCATTTTTCAGAATGGTCTTATGATCAAAGCGTTTTTGCTTTTCAGTTTGACTTTTTCTTTAGGCCTCTATTAGCGTTACTTTATGGACTATATTATTATCAGATTTAGCTAGCCACTTTGTATTTTTTCTGATTAGCTTGATATTTGTATGATATCAATCTTATGTCGTAAAATCAGTACAGATAAACAAGGTCAGATATCTGTTTCCATTGTGTGCCTTTACCCTTCCCTTGTGTTGTTTGTCTGACAGGCAAAGCAATAGCTGAGAAAAAATCTTCCTCTACTTCATTAAATTTCAACTTTCAAAGGTCCACCAGGGATGTAATGCTTTGACAAGACAGTCATAAAGTAATTCTTTTTTAACAAAGATCAGTTTCGAGGGAATGCAATAGATTGAATATTCTTTTTAAATCAGTCTCCGAGTTGACTGTCAAAAGATATTTCGAACTTTATGAAAATTTAGCATGTGTGTCTAGTCCATTAGTTTCACGTCAGGAAATGTTTGTTTTCTATCTTTACGGATGTTTGTTAAGCTTGTATCTGCATCTCTCTTAAATTATATAGTAACCTGGAGTGTTTCATTCAAGACTTGACTTTGTTTGTTTATTTCTTTATTCGGTTAGTTTAAAACTGTGTTTTCATATAAGTTGGCTTATAAGCCGCCTTATTGATCCCGACGAGATGTGCCATGGATTAGCTACTTCAACAGAGGCTAAACATTAATTACTACTAACACATTAACTATCAGCAGGCCTATTTCAATGAAATTAAACAATTCCTTTATATTTTATATGTTAAATATAATTATTTATTACTGAGTTTGCATTGCTCCAAGATATCAATATATTTTTCTGGGGGGCATTTGCAGGTTCCATTGATGCATTCTAATGTCGCTTTGCATTGTGATGATTCCATACAATGACTGGAAGCTCTTTTTCCTTTTTTAAATACACAAATATTATTTTTTTAAAATCCATATATACATATACACATATAACTCATTTCAATAAAACATAATTTAAAATAATAGAATACTGCACCACCAGTTAATAAATATTTATTTAAATAGAGACTTTTACAATTAGGCCTTTTTCGACATCAAACTTATTCTGATCTATCAGTTATTTATTCAGGCACCCTTGGTCCTAAATCTTTCACGAAGAGACTGCATGTTTTGTCTTCATTGGTTGATATGTTTCTGCATTCCACTTAAAGCATATTATCCATCCCACTTTTTATCACTGAAGGACTTGTATCTTAACTACTTTCTCCAACTGTCAGATTTTAGAAAACAATGTATCCCCAAATTCTCTTCATTTCAGCTACTTTTTTTTATATTTGTTATTTATAAAAAATAAATTTCAACTATGCCATTAGGCAAGTTTCTTTTCTAAAATATTTCGTTTGAAAAAAATATCAAAATTATGATATTTAAAAAAATCAGTTAAATGGCTTACTTGTTTTACAGGTTCTGTTTGTAGAGTCTAAGTAGCTTTCATTGTTACACTTAGTACATTTTGCATCTGGGCAAGGCAATATTTTTGGACACATTTTCGGATCGCTGCATTTACTTGTTACAGTTATCACTTTTGAAATAACACAACTATTACATATATAATCTGATAAAGTCATAATGCGTCAATTAATGTTTAAATGTTCAAATTTATTGTTTACATTAAATTAAAAATTAATACAGTATGCGCCAGCCATGCAGTACTTAAAAGAAAAGAGGAACAATTTAACGTGCATTAATCTGTTAGTTCAATTTTTTTGTAAGAATGGTTATTTACCTTATGAAACTAACATAAACAATTTTAGCGTGTCTAATTAGGAATTTTTTTTATTTCAACCGCCACTTACAAGTTACAAACCTGGATAATGAATAAAAGTCTCGCTAGCAAAATCTTCTCCAGCGACTGGATGAGTTGTCTTAGGCGAGTAATGATTAAAACGAGGACCTACCAAATTCGTAACCAGAACATAATACAAAGTGTTGGAGTCATCCAAATTAGCCAATATGTGGCCAAAAGAAAATTAATGGGTTTAGCCAACATGACAGGATGCCTGTCAGCCAACATGCATTTCAAGCTAACAATCTGTCGCACGTGATCTATGTAATGGTTTCTGATCAATAACATATGGTCGCTCAAAACGGAAGGAATCTAGTTGCCTGTCGAATATTGTTCAAGCCCAATGGAATGTGACTTTCTTATGAGAGCCACACATCCCTAACAAAAATATGGATCTTTGTACACCACCACTCCAATACACCATCCTTGCTTGCATATTTATTTCAACCGATGTCCAGGCTGAATCTCTTACGAAAATTCTCTTTTGTCCTTAAACAATAGGTGAACGAACGTATCGCAAACATTGATTTTCAAGGCAATTCGTCGGAGTGAATGCAGGGCCACTTGTGTCAAAACATTTAAACCTTGGGGTTAGGGGGGGGGGGGGGAAAAAGGGGGCCCAAAACAAAAAATCGTATCGCAAACATTGATTTTCAAGGCAATTCGTCGGAGTGAATGCAGGGCCACTTGTGTCAAAACATTTAAACCTTGGGGTTAGGGGGGGGGGGGGAAGAACGGGGACCAGACACAATAAATTAAAAGACAACAATTATTGGTAACTGTGCTGCTTGGTAAGGCTGTAAAATTGTGCGGACTTGTTTCATTTCGAAACTCGCCCCCGCCCCACCTTTTTTGTAACTAATTTCGGCTTAATAATCACTTCCAAAAGACACCTGCACGTCAAACCTCTCTGAGAACTTGTGGTGGCTACAGCTAATACTCAGCAATAAATTCACATGTGCATTCGAGATGCGCAAGTGCCAGTACTTATTTCTAGCGCATACCGTATACAATTTTTAATCTAATCATTTTTTTTTTAAAATAGGTTGATTAATGAAAAGAGAAAAAAGTAAGTCATAAAATACTGATCAAATCAGATTCTAATTTTACCCATGATAATGTCAGAAAAGCATTTGTCGATTTAGATATTTTTGTTAACATTATTTTTACGAATTTTAAAATTCTTAAAATAAAAAAATAATAATTACAAATAACAACATAAGATATGTATCAATACAAAAACCTTTTGTACAAGCGGATAGTTTGTTATCCCAAGAGTAACCGCCTGTGCAGTTACAGAATCCAATGCTGCATGTCAAATTAGTCTGACACTCACTGGAGGTTCTACAGGAATGTAGCACGCGATTCGCTTTTTAAAGAAAAAAAATCAGTATCTTAAATTATATAAATTTATGTTAGTTTCACAGTATCATTTTTTGTGAGTTAATAATAATTTCCTCAAAATAATTTTTCAAGGATTTATTATTTTTAGTTAAAGCAGACTTTAATACAGGATGAAAATCAATGCGATTCAATAGGAAACTGAAGTGCGGCGAATATTAAGTATATAATTATTCTAAGTTGAACACACATAAAAATTAAATTTAAAACAAAAACAAAAAAGAACATTCAATTAAAGTCAATCAATGTTAATAATAATCATTACTTTTCATCTTCCTTTACGGAAATTAAATAATGTTTGTCATTTAAATTCACAGGCCGTTATTAAAACTGACCATTTTTAGACCGGTTGAAGTCAATTGTTACAGAAATTGTGTACAATGTAATGAGAACAGTACTATCTTTTTAAAAAAAAATTCAATATGGCTATATGGATAGTTTAAAAATAAAGACGTAGGATACTGCTTACCTAAGTATGTTGTCTTTAACTTAAAACCAGACCTTGAAGAAGTGCTATCGGTCCTGAAGACAATATATAATGCATTACCAGAAGACCATAGCGTCCCAGGTATGGACGAGCAGTAACGTCCAATCAATGGCGCTGAATCATTGAACCCGTCATAAACTGCTACATAGTCATATTTACACGAGGAATGGGCTTCCAAGTCCAAATGCAGAAAACTGAAATGCATAAATTGCTCCCAATCAGTTAATTAATCTTTAAAACGACAATTTGAAATGCAAGGATCTTTTTAAAAAACTAAATAGCTTGACATTAAATGTCTACTAAAATATGCATTACTTCCTATGTATAATTCACACTCATATTTTGCCACTTTTCACTATGTAAAAGGTCTACAGTGTAAGTGTATATTAATTATCATGCTTCGTAAGTTATAAATATTTATAACGTTAACTTTTTCGTAAGTTATAAATATTTATAAATTAACTTTACATGGCAGCGACTTGTTCCATTCTGTAATGTATTTCTTATCTTAAATATTAGTTGATTTTTAAGTAATATTGTAAAAAATATATTAGTTATATAAATATAACAAGAACACATGTCGACTTGCTATATATACAACTGTAATAAATGTAATGTATACTATAGCACAATCAAAATGCCTCAATATCACCCCACTGTTTCCGTGTTTCCACGGCTCATAAAAGCTTGGACACACCACGTGAGAAGTATTTACCTCAATTCGATTATACCATTGGCATCATTTATACACAGTTGTCTGCAGTTGAGATTGTAACCGTAGTTATGCGGAAAGCCAGGATGTGTAAAAATGTAGGATATGTATGGTACATCCTTGACTTTCGAGACGGGTAACTCTGAATAAAATTGATGGTAAAAGTTTCTTTAATCAAGAAATACTTTATCTAAATATGATTAATTGTAAATACTTTATTAATGAAATACTCAAATTTTAACATGTCTAAAATAATTAGATGCATACAATTGATAAGAGCATTTCCTAAAAAACCATTTTACTTTGACGACAAATTTAACTTTCAACACATTCAGTTATCTTAAGTCCACTAATTATTTGAAATCAATGGACATACTTAAATTGTTCCACGTATGTAACAAGGAATAATTTCACTTTTCTATAATAATAATAATAATAAGAGGCCTTGTATAGCGCGGTACATCAGCCTAGGGCTAGGCTCACCGCGCTGTACATAAAAATATTATCAAAAGAGACATAATCATGACATTAAAATAAAATACATTTATGAAATAAAGAACAGCGATGTATATTCACCCCACCACATAACTATACACAGCGCTCAACGGTTAAAATGGGAACCATTGTAAAAAAGTATACATAATCTTCTCAATTCATATATGTTGAACACCAGTGTTTTAGGACTTTCTGTCTGAATGTTTAGTATTATTCAGGGTGTAAAGAAACATTTTTTAAATATCTTTTCGAACATCCTCTTTCATCTGGAAGAGCCATTGCTAACATAGTTTTCGAGACAAGAAATTAATTTGAGAGAAATTTTGTGCGGATAGATCAAATAAGTGATAAGGAGGGTGACTTAATGGCTTTGTGAGGCATGCGATAAATAAGATAACAAATTAAAATTTGAAAAGAGATGATCGTCCTATAATATATATAATGTGAAAAATAAACACACCAAATAGCTTACCATAATATGTTATAACTGCCTTAAACTTGACCATTGTCAAACTATCATCAGTTTTAAATACAATATATACTGCGTTACTAGTGGATAATAAGAAATCAGGTGTATTGTCACAGAAAGTTCCAAGAGATGGTGCTGATTCATTTCTACCATCATACACAGTTAGTCCGTTTGATCCACAAGTGGATGTGTTGAACAATTCCAGGTGAGTTATTCTGGTTTGAAACATTAAAAAAAAAATACTTAGGTGTTTTTTCATGTACTCAGAAAACGATTATTAAAGACAGAACAATTTTAATAACATTTCTTTAATAACATTTCTTTAATAACATTTCTTTAATAACATTTCTTTAATAGCATTTCTTTAATAACATTTTTTAATAATATTTCTTTAATAACATTTCTTTAAGACTGATCGGCGTATGTAGCGTTGGGGCAACCACAGTCATGTTGCCGGAACCCAGCTGCGTTAGAGGCCTGGTCCATCGTCAACATACACTGTTTTCTCCATTCGAGAATTTTTGAGTGTTTCTTCCAACGTTGTCGAACTTACACTTTAACAATGCCCCCCCCCCCATGCACCAAGAACCAGGCACACCGATTACTGGAGCACCAAAACTTAATTAAAAATAATATGGTTCATCTTTATATCGTGTATCAATATCTCCTCAACAAAAAATATATATTTAAAAACATGATCTGTCAATCACTTACTTTCTCGTTAATTCTCTTTGCAATCTGCTACCGTGAACTCTGGATTGTAAGCCTTATATTCACACACTTGTTTGTTATGTCTTTTTTCTGTCATGCAATGTCCCCTTAGCTACTATAGCTCAACACATGGCACAAGTCATGGACAAAATAGGTGCCCACACAATTATAAGCACAGACAGACCCAATAAATTAATAAATAATTTAAAAATTACAAGAAAACACTTTTTTTTTATTGATCAGACTCTACGGGAGATATTTGTTGTGGAATCATATAAATTCAGTATTTCTTTCGCAGGAAACTATAAGTATTTCTTGGTAACTTCCATTTTGTGAATTAATATAACATATAATATGTATTTTAAATTTATACTATGTATTTTTTTAAAAAGCTGCATGTAAAGTTTGAATATAAAAACAAAAACAAAATTAACATATGAGAGCAACAAAGTGTGAATGAAACCGAAAGTAGATTTCAAGCTTATGGAAATCCAGCAACTTTGCAGGGACAATCTCCTACTGTCGAGTGGTGAACTCAATCGGGTCAACATGATTATAACGCTACTGCTACGGTTGCTAATGCAGTCAAAACTTTTCATTAACTTTTTTTTTTGAAACTGAAAACAAATTGGAAGTTTAGATCAGTCGAAATCGAAGACATCAGCTGAATATTGGTTTAAAGTCTATTTCAAAGGATAGAACAAACGTTTTTGTTGATTTTGAGTGGGGAAAAAAAGGCGAAAAATGGTTTGTGTGAAAAATGGAACGTACAAATCAAAAGGTCCTTTCCATAGGGACCCAAATTAAAACATCAAAACATTTTCAGAAAAGCATAATGAGAGGATAACTAAAGCTGGGATGAAATAAACAGTTACATGGTTGTGGTAGTTACGGAAAGAGACTCTTTGTTTTGTGAGCCATAATGGTTTTTGGTGGTAGAATAAAACTTGGCAATAAACCTGTATGATCAAAATGAATCCAAAATTGAAATCCTTTACAAATAAAATGAGTACACTTAAAGATTCAGATAGCATTCCGAAGCTTTTTTTGTTGTTGTTGTTGTCAAGGGAGACTTTAAACAGCCTCAATGCAGAAAATGAGCAGCAAATGTTAAAAGATAGGATCTTTTGGAGGCAAATCGTACATCGGATTGTGAACGTTACTCTTACTCTGACGAATTGTTAACTCGCTTTCAGATGCCACAGGGAACAGCTACGATATGACAATGCGGGAATTTATTTATGTCTCATAACTTTTGGTAGCATATGAACCAGTGTTGACAGAACATACTCAAACTCGATCATGCCACATTCTTTCCCTTAAAGGAGGTACCGAAAGATAACCATATTCCTTTTATTTTACAGTCTATAAGAAATTTATCAGCGTGCTGTCCCAAAGGTTACAAACCTTAATGATTACTACTTAATTAATTATTTTACCAAGAAAGTTATTTATTTTTAGTTTTATGATGGCTTATTTTTTCGCAAAAAAAAATTTTAGAAGTATGGTGTTTAAACTTTTCTGGTTTTAAAATGTTGTCTTGTTAAAATATTTATTTATGTCTGTGCTGAAAATGAAAATGTTCATTGTAATTTTTTTTAAAATCCGCTCATTTTCAGCAATAAAAGAATCGTATCTTATCTTATCTTAAGGAGTGCCTCAAAGCTTCTTAAAAACCTGGCTTGGCTCATGTCAGCATTCAGGAACAATTCAAATAAATACAAAGATGCCCCGAAATACACGTTATGTGGCCCAACAAAGGGCGAGTACTGAGTACTGCTGTATGTATTTCACCGATCTCTTCAAGCAGCTTGTTTATCTATCCGGAATTGGCGTATATAAATTTGAAAATCAGCATTCTCATAATTTGACTGTAACCTCCGATCAGGAAATTTATCAAAGTCGTCAAGCTACAGCAGTGGTATTCAAAGGATATAATACATTCGTTACGCGAGCAGAAGCGAAAAGCTGTACAATGGTTCTCAAACAAGAAATTAAGAAAATAAACACCGTCAAATAGTTAAGTCAGTTTTATAATTGAAAAATGGCTCTCTTGTTGCATCACACCTGGGTGTCTGCACAGCATATCTTCTTTTCCTTACTTTACTAGTATCTTTGACAACAGCTGAGAGGTCGTTCTCAAAGCTTAATTAAGTACATAAATAAACTATCTAATTATTAAAACGGTGCATGAATAGACTATTTGAGACATTCTCAGTATAGAAAATGAATGCGGAATCAAATGGACCTTTATTAGCTTGTTAAAATGTTTTGCAGGGAAGAAGGTGTGGCAGAAAAAAATTCTGAAGGTACTGTAGTGATTAGAGAGTAGATGCATGTTGCCGTTGTTGATTGGTCTTTCAAGCATCTAATAGACTTTAAAAAGTGATCTTATAACAATTAGGTTTACAGTAACTGGGTTTTACTGGTTTAATTAAGTATCTGTTGAGTTGGAGGTGGGGGGGGGGTGTGGTCGGCATTTAAAATTTCAATTGGACCCGTGCTGAGACAGCTAAGCAACTGCTGTTGTACTGGTAGAGCTCTTGAATGCCTTGCGTTGGTCTCGTGCTAGATCCCCGTGTAAATATTTCAGGTTTTAACATTGTTATATGTATTTTTATTAGAAGTTTCCTATTATGATATAAGGTTAATTTCTTGCACACTTATATTTTGAAAAAAAAAAATCAAATAATTTTTTAAAATAAAATATATATTTATTTTTATATTTTTTTATTTTTTAGAAAAACACTGACAATTTTAACTGTTTGTTTTGAATATATATATATATGAGACAACAAATGTACTTCAATTTCCTTTTTATTATTTTTTTAAAACTCATACTTTTTAATGTAAGTCAACTATTTTATTAAGTGTTTTCAAATAAGAGAATTATCCTTTACCTCACTTCGATTCGGCTGTTTTTATCATTTTCAAACAGATGATCACAGAAAGTCTTGTTTGATAAGTTCGATGGAAACCCAGGACTCGTCATTACGAAAACTGTGCTCCCCAAAACGGAAATAGGACAAACTGAAAATCAAAATTTTCATTTTAAAGCAACTAACATCCCTACTGGTCAAGGGATATGACAGGCACATTTATCTTAGTGTAGACCGGGTACACGACTCTTGACTGTCAAGAGTGGTTTGGCTATCATAAAATATTTCTCACTTTAAAAAAAAAAATAACATATTAATTGGGATCGATATAACAATGACAAACTATTTTAGAGTTATATCAGCTAGATGAAAGGTATAAGGATATGGTGTTAGGGGTTATAAGGCACGTTTTGGGACATAGAAAGAAGAATATATATTTATATATTAATTCTAAAGTATGTGGGGAAAGGGGTATTATATCAAAAAGAGGAGAATGGCGTTTTAAGAGGGGTAAAAAGTAAATGAAAAAAAGTTAATGTATGGAAATTCAGAAATATTAAAGAAGGGGAATATATTTTACAAGGTGTATAGAGAAAAAAGAAAGGAATTTAGTTTTAAAAATGGTAAATAGTAAAAACTGGGGAAAATGGGGCAACATAGTAAAAATAATGGCAAATATTTAAAAAAAATGGGGCAGTATATTCAAAACGCAGGGTGGTAATTATTGTGGAAATGGAAGAATATATTTTTGAAAAAAAGTGCAATATATTAAAATGGGGTTATGTAGTAAAAAGTGGAAATATTTTTTTTTATAAAGGACTGTGTAGTAAAATGGGTCAATATAGCAAAGAAGAGGAGTCTGGGAAAACATTTGGTTTGACTACTCAAATCAAAACAATTTCTATCAAAGGTGAAGTAGCTTACCGAGATAGTTTATCAGAGCGTGAAAACCTGACGCCATTCCTGAATTTTCTGTCGTAAACTCAATGTAAAGGGCATTTGAAGATGAAAATATAGGTCTATTGGGGTTCGTATTGAATCTGCCTAGAACGCGTGCTGAACTATTTCTGCCGTCATAGACAGTGACACTGTCCACATTTATAGATGATAACCAGTAGGTCTTAGAGTACAGATGCATGTGTGTAAACCTGAAAAGTGGAATAAAACTGTTTCTTAGCTACTCACAAATGTATTTTATAATACACGTGTTCTTTATCATAGTTTAAGAATCAACTATCATTAATGACAATTTAAGGTAATCAATTTAAATTGCTTGCTTTTAAGCATGGTGCAGATTTTCTTGAATCCGAAAATTTAAAAAAATAAATTAATATTGTATAATGCGATTTAATTCATACTGTTTTATTGAATTGTTTTATATGTAGACACACATTATTGGGAATTCTTTTCAAATCAAAATTATGTTTTTGAAAAAGTGATTTGAAAATCTCTATCGTAATAAGCTTTAGATAACATTTGAATTATTTGTTAATTAAGCATCAATTACCTTAAAATAATTTGAGCATTTTGATCATTTACAAATAACTGATGACATTTGGGATTATTTGCGTACCACTCTGGAAACCCTGGACTTGTCATGACATATGTGTTTTCGTTGATTTTTGAGACATTACATACTGGTGTGGATAGAAACAAAAATGAGTTATGGTACAATATTTGTCTATTAATATTCAAAAATTGTTTCTTTGCAAGTAATAATCGTGAATTATGTTTAATTAATTTTTTTTTTTTAAATAAAGAGCTTGATCTGGTCTTTTTTAATTAAAAAATTATCTTGAAAGTTTATTGGCAAAATGAAACGTTTTTTTGTGTAACATCCCTTAAACGATAGTTTTTCAATTATTTTTTTTTAAAAGAATAAGTTTAAAACTTTAACGAAGCTGAGTATAATTATTTTGCCTGTTGGTAGATACCATAACCATAACGTACACTAGCCATATCGTACACTAGCCATAACGTACACTAGCCATAAAGTACACTAGACATATCGAACACCAGCCATAATTTTCAATACCCATCATGTTTACTAAAAATCAAACTTCATTAAGAATATATATTTACATGAAAACAAATTGGTCACAAGATGTCGTTCTATTACACCCAATCAGCGTTTACTTCCCCATTTTGTTCAGTTTCCTTAGGTGACACTTTTATATTTTCTGAGTTGCTTTTTCAGATTTAGTTCCAGTGCATTTAAATTTGCAGCATTTATGCCTCCAAATTTTTAATTAATTTTTATTTTGCATTATCAATTTGCTCAACAAGGCCAAAACTAATCAGTATATAAATCGATAGTCCTATATATTTGATTTTCTTACCCAGATTTGTTACTATTGCACTAAATCCAGTTTCAGATTCCTGGCTCTCAATACTATATACAACAAGCAGTGAACTGCCAGAAGACCGTACACTATTGGGAAGTTCTTTAGAGTTACAAAGAGACCCAAGCTTCGGGTCCCTCTCACTTTTACCGTCATACAGAGTCAAGTAGTTATGGTCACAAGATGAGTTGCTTTCCAGATACAGGTGAGTAATTCTGATAAACATTGCCATTTAAAGATCTCTAGTAAAATTTTATTTACATATCATTGTAAAACATAAAAGTGTACAAAACATTTTTTTTGTTTGTGAATAAACATTACTCGTAATACATGTTTACTAGAACTAACTCAATTCATTAGCGTGTCCTTTGTTGGAAGACATGTATCTACTTTATTCTCTAGTTTTAAGAAATGCAATTCTTGTAAATATATTATGTAAGATCGTTTAATGGCTACATATATAAATCTCATTATGCCTTTACTATGTATTAGTTTTTTTAGAGAAAAGTAGGATCTTGAAGGCTAAAAAAATATTTGCTTTAATTTCTTAGGAAGAAGGGCAGAGGAAAATGAGGTGAAAGAGATTAAATGGGGTTTTCCTGTGATCGCTAGGATAGTGTTTGAACATGTTAGCGGTGCAGGGTAGAGGGGTGTTGGGGGAATTTGGGTTGATGATGTAATACAGTGGTCGGCAAACTCATCAGTCTAAAGAGCCAACATTCAACAGCAGGACGATAAAACAAATTTTGAGATCCAAATTTCTTTTCAAGAGCCTGTCAAGACCATGTTTTTATGAGTCAAAACCGATTTGTAGCCGCCTGGCCCAGCAGCACTCAAGTCGCATTAAGATTCGCATGCGGCTCGCGAGCCGCGATATGCTGACCACTGGTGTAATAGATTGCCTTAGAAACAGTAATGCTTTTGGGTCTCTTTTGACTTCTTGTTTACCTCGGCGAAGTGAACATTGAGCACATTTGCTCTTTCTTCGTCGCTCGCCTCGACGCCTTTGCCTGATAGTAATGGCTGCGGGTTTTTTGCCTTCCCCGCACCAGAGAGACTTCCGAGCAGATTCCACACCTTCCGGCCGTCTTGAAGATCAAGTTTTTCACACGCACTTATCCACTTCGATTTTTTCGCCTTCTGAACAACTGCCCGGACTTCAGCCGTAAGTCGATTGTAGCCTGCACGAGCAGCAGGTGTTTTCTTTCTTGCGGCTTCTTTCCGGGCTTTTGCTCTTTGCTTCACGAGTTTCGCAAGCTCTTTGTTCCAAAAAGGCTTGTACGGTCGCTTCCTGTTCGTTCTCGGGATCGTCTTACAGGCGACCTCGAGGAGAACGCCATTAAACTTCTCGAAAGCCACATCTAATTCTGAGTCGGCCACGTCGACTGCAATTAGTCCGAGCTAGGTCTCGCACTGACTTTGGAAATTAGGCCAGTTGGCTCTGCGAAAGAGATTTTGAATTTATTTTATTATTTTCTTCCATATTATTATATAATGTGTAAGAATGATATTATTTTTTTTTAAATTATACAATTTTATTTATTTTAACATTTCCTTGTCAAAAGAGAGTTTTTGTATACTAAATGTTTGCAACATTTCATTTATAATGATATGATTTAGTACGTTTCCTTGGAAACAAGATGTCCGCTCTCTCGGAATTTACCATACATTTTTGAGGTTATAAATACGAATAGTTATCGATTCAAAATCAAACACAATCATTGCAATGTCTGGAATCTGTGTAATGTACTGTAAATGAAAATGTCACTATTACTCAGGCAGCTACGCTCAGGTCACTTAGGTCTACTAGGTTGGGCTTAGTTTAGTCATAGTTTAGAAGCCTAGCGGCCTAGGCCAAAGACTTTGTAAGATTAAATTTTAATTAAGGTTTGCTTAGAAGTTTCTATAATGTTTTTAATTTACTTTTTTGTAGCTTGAGACTTAATATTATAAATTACAATGTCGGCCTAATGGATACATTCAAGAAGAAGAGCTAAATTACATATTATAAGTAATACTATATTATGGACATGAACTGGACATTATAGCAATAGTCTTGATAACAGCTTTTGCCAAACTGTTAAGTTAGGTGGATTGGTGAACAAAATTGCACTAGGTACCAGTGCCAGATTGATTCATTATATTTTATTTTAATTTTGGAAACACCTGGTCTGAAGTATTATTTCTAGTCCAAATGTAGCTATACTCGGTATACTCATAGTCATAGATTAATAAAAATAAATAAAACTTTCATGTAAGATCTAACCTATCTTTTTATCTAAGAGGAAAAATCCTGCACAGTTATATTATATACAAAGCATTTTTTCTAAATTGATATTTATGGTAGTGGTAGGCATAAATATTGTTAATCTTCATTCATTATTAACTTTGACATTAATAAATGGCTGCATCTATAGGTACCCGGGTACCTATGGTCGCCAATGACAATTCGCACCCGGAGTGGCTCCGTACATATTAAATGGCTTCGGAGCCGAATGTGATAACAATAATAGTATGAGAATTACTTTTTGAAATTGTTTTTTCTCCTTGTTTATCTGATTGATCCATAGTTTTATTATTTTTTATTTTTGCTTTGTTAATTTCTCTTAGTACCGATAGATTTTTTTTCTTTCTTATTTTCTTTTTTTTTTGTAGTTTAAGCCATTTTCGGAGATCAATTATTTTTTTTTTAATCTAGTAATGAAGATGATTTAGATACATTTATTGTTTTTATTTGAATTTTAGAAAAGTAATAATATTAATTTAATTATTAAAGTTAAATCCTTTATTTAAGATTATTTATGTGTATTGTTTAAGTTAAAAGATTTAATCACACAGTACTTTATGAATTAATTAGGTATTCTAAATAATGAAAATTTCATTCATAATGAATTTATTTCAACTATTCCTCTAGAGAGCTTGGCTTAGTCAGAGCAAAACTACCAATTTTAAACCTTTTCCTTGGCACTGGGAGTCATACATGCGGACACTAACTGTTATTCCTGATATCTTGAATCTCCTTTCAACAACCTTTCTCATTTGACTTGACCTAATTCACAAGGTAGTTGCAATGAACATCTTAAAGTTAAAGGATGCCATTGTATAAAGTATGAGAAGGAGACTTATTTTT
>CAXITT010000002.1:3582511-3630478 GCA_964033795.1 Lymnaea stagnalis | reverse complement strand
TGGGTTAATGAATGGTACAAAACATTCTTTTAAATGCATCCATCTCTAACTCTATAGTACTAGTGTACCTGTAGGTGAAACAACCTGCCACAAGAATATGCTATTATTATTATTATTTTGTCTAAATATTTTTCGCAGCACATGCACTTACTTCTTTTGATACTTCATGGCCAGTATGTTCAAGCATTGATTTGGTCATTTCTAGCCGAGATGGATTTCTCTTGGCAACAAGCTTTATCTTTGCCTGGCATCCCAATTTGAAAGAACTGAAAAATATAAAAATTCTCAACGAATTGCCACAAGTGATAAGGGCTAATGTAGAGCACGAATGCCACGGTGTCATTTGCTTCTTTATTATAGTTGCAGTGAATTAGGGTTTAGGTTAGGTTGAGGGGTCGATTTAGGGTTCAGGTTAGGCATAGGGATCGATTTGGAAATACATTAGTGACTCATTAGTCGCGGCCATCGATAAAATAGTGGCATTCGTCCTCTACATTTACCGTGGTAAGACTCATTGGCTTGGACAAAGAATTATTACATGACAAGTCCAAATAAATTTAAAGTTAACCTATTATTATTACTTTATTACTTACGCCTTTGCCTTTAGTGCTTTAGCTTGTTATTTTCTTTGGCCTGTTGTCGTTGAAGACTTTGACTTGCGTTTAACTCCTTTTTTACAGCAGTGAATTATACATTCATATTTAAGGTGTTCCAAATTGGGATCTTTCATCTTCTCTGGCGATCTTTTAGTGAAACACACATTGTGTTCTTTACAAAAATAATTCAATTCGTCTTCAAAAGACGCATAGGTGTCAAAAATGCTGCCAACCTCCATTTTTATAAAAGAAAGCGCGGCAAACTTGTCGATTATTAAGCCTCTGGTTCGGATCATGTTTTTTTTCGATTACTAAGACTTTCGGGTGCGAATAGTCATTGGCGCCGATGGGTACTCGGGTACCTATAGCCACTTCGTTACGGTAAAGGTGGATTTCAGGTGCGTATAGGCCTATTATTTCCGTTTGAATTTCGTATTTTCGCGTGTAAACTTATGTTAATTCTTTATAAAAAAGTATTTTAAAAGAAAAATACCATCTTTTTATTGGAATACAACAACAATTTAACAAATTTTACGAGATAAAAAATGACATTTTCATGAATCTTTTGTCTTTTACGGAGCCGCTGTGGTAAATCAAGGATAACTCTACTATTGTCTCTTGGTCGTCCTGCCATTTGGAACAAAATGATTCCACTAGCAGCAATACCGCAAAACGAGACCGTCTTATTCTATATGGAGAACAAATTAATAAATAGATTTAGTAAGTTGTCTCCATATGGAATGAACCAAATCCACAATTTTACCTAGCTGCCATGTCTTTTTCCTGTTTTGTTTTTCCAATTAAGTTAAAACCACTTCCTTTCTACACATCTGTACTTTGTTTTTTGCTGGTTTTAGCGCCCTCTCCTATTTTTTTTCTCTTTTAGGTTGGATATGTATATTGATATTATGTAAATTTAATTTATACTTATTTAAATGTGTTTTGTTTGTTTGTACTGATGAAGGCATGTGCCGAAACGTTTACTTGTGTATAATGTATAATTATTATTAAAGCGTAACTCATATTGTTCTATTGACACAATTTGTTCGTGTCTTATTAATCTATTTTAAAGCTTTATCGCAATCCAACACTTTTTTTCAATCTTAGCAAAATATTTGAAACTTTCATGAAAAGGGCATAAAATTGACATTAAATTAGCATCAAATAAACTATGAAAATGGCATGACATTCGAACGGAATTTTCATGAAATTGCATACTAATGCCATTAAGCTGTCATCAAATAAGCCATTAAGATAGTATAATTTCGGGATTGAATTTTTATGACAATGGAAAACAAGTGCCATTAAATTGGTAAGAAATAAGCCATGACGATGGCAAGAATTTAGGATAACATTTTCATCTAAATGGGATAAAATTGGCATTAAATAGGCATGAAATAAGCAATGAAAATGGCATGGTTTGGGAAAGAAATTGTCATAAAAAGGGCATAAAATTGGCATGAAATAAGCCATGAAAAATGTGTAAACTTTGGATGAAATTTTAATGAAAATGGCATGAAATCAGCCTTAAAGTGGAAGGAAAAAGCCATGAAAAAAGACATGAATTTGGAATGAGGAAGGGTTCTTGAAAAGGGCATTAAATGTTAATCAAATTGGCATGAAATAAGCAATGAAAATGATATTAATTTTGGATGAAATTTTCATGAAAATGGCATGAAATTGGTATGAAATTTTCATTAAAATGGCATATAATTAGCATTAAATTGGCATGAAATAAGCTATAAAAATTTTAGTGAAAATGGCAATAAAATTTGCATTGATTCGGCAAGAAATGAGCCCTGAAAATGGCATGAATTTGAAATGAAATAATCATGAAAATGACATAAAATTGCCATTTAACTGTAATGAAATAAGTCATGAAAATGGAATGAATTTGGAATGAAATATTAAAAACTAATAAACTAAAGTTAGCGATGATGCTCACATATGTCATTTGATTCACGCTAACAGAAAAAAGATGTTATTATAATTTTGTTTATGAGTTGTTATGTGTGATTGGGCTTGAAAAGAATCTGCCTCTTATCTCCCCTACACATCTCATATAGTACAGGAATCAAAGAAGAAAAGGGCGCATTGCATTGTGGTACTAGATTAGTGGTAACACAATCCAGACAAAGCATCAATGTGCTTAAAATGTAGTCAAAGTGGCGTTGTAACCCAAAGATATCCACATTATTTTGTTCCCCAATCTTTTCAGAATTTACCAAGGTGCCCCTTACCCCCGGGTGGTGTTATGTAACCTTCCTGTATTCACAAACTCATTACAGGTCACCAATGGAGTGATGTCATTCACAAACTCATTTCAGGTCACCAAGGGAGTGATGTCATTCACAAACTCATTACAGGTCACCAAGGGAGTGATGTCATTCACAAACTCATTACAGGTCACCAAGGGAGTGATGTCATTCGCAAACTCATTACAGGTCACCAAGGGAGTGATGTCATTCACAAAACTCATTACAGGTCACCAAGGGAGTGATGTCATTCACAAACTCATTACAGGTCACCAAAGGGGTGAAGTCAGACTGAATGATGTAAGAGATGAAAGGATAAATTAATACAAGAGAGTTTTTATAAAACATACAGTTTGGAATTTTAAGTGACCTTTTTTTCCTGTCTTTAACGCTTTATGTCTATAAGGCTAAATGTCTATAAGGCTAAATGTCTATAAGGCTAAATGTCTATAACGCTAAATGTCTATAACGCTCTATATCTATAAGGCTAAATGTCTATAAGGCTAAATGTCTATAAGGCTAAATGTCTATAACGCTAAATGTCTATAACTCTAAATATCTATAACGCTAAATATCTATAACGCTAAATATCTATAACGCTAAATGTCTATAAAGCTAAATGTCTATAATGCTATGTGTCTATAATGCTAAATGTCTATAATGCTATGGTCTATAATGCTAAATGTCTATAATGCTATGGTCTATAAAGCTAAATGTCTATAATGCTATGTGTCTATAATGCTAAATGTCTATAATGCTATGTGTCTATAATGCTAAATGTCTATAATGCTATGGTTTATAAAGCTAAATGTCTATAATGCTATGTGTCTATAATGCTATGTGTCTATAATGCTAAATGTCTATAATGCTATGTGTCTATAATGCTAAATGTCTATAATGCTTTGGTCTATAAAGCTAAACGTCTATAATGCTATGTGTCTATAATGCTAAATGTCTATAATGATATGTGTCTATAATGCTAAATGTCTATAATGTTATGGTCTATAAAGCTAAATGTCTATAATGCTATGTGTCTATAATGCTAAATGTCTATAATGCTATGTGTCTATAATGCTAAATGTCTATAATGCTATGGTCTATAATGCTAAATGTCTATAATGCCAAATGTCTATAACGCTATAGTTTGACTCCATTGAACAGTAGCATAGATCCCAACACTATTCACCTCTGATATGCAGGCGCCACAAAGATAGGATCCAATGGTGTTTAAGAATAATACATGGTCTGACGCGTGTACACTATAGAGGTCAAAGTTCATTGATTCAACACAGCGGTAAAAGTGCATCGTGCACTAAAAAAGCTGTTACAGGTTGTGTGTGACACGGGCAACACACCGCAGGGAAAGAAATGCAGAGTCAAATGTAGTAGGAATCAAATCAAAGAACATTTTCAAAGCTGCTACGGAAACGTACCGTTCTACTTATCATGTTACTAGTTTAAATGGGGAACCATGACATCCTGGGGAACTACGACACCCTGGGGAACTACGACACCCTGGGGAACTACGACACCGTGGGGAGCTACGACACCCTGGGGAACAACGACACACTGGGGAACTATGAAACCCTGGGGAACTACGACACCCTGGAGAACTACGACACCCTGGGGAACTACGACACCCTGGGCAACTACGACATCCTGGGGAACTACGACACCCTGGAGAACTACGACATCCAGGGGAACCATGACATCCTGGGGAACTACGACATCCTAAGGAACCATGACATCCTGGGGAACTACGACACCCTGGGGAACTACGAAATCCTGGGGAACAACGATACCCTGGGGAACTATGACACCCTGGGGAACTACGACACTCTGGGGAACAATGACACCCTGGGGAACTATGACACCCTGGGGAACTACGACACCCTGGGCAACTACGACACCCTGGGGAACAACGACACCCTGAGCAACTACGACACCCTGAGGAACAACGACACCCTGGGGAACTACGACACACTGGGGAACTACGAAACCCTGGGGAACTACGACACCCTGGGGAACAACGACACACTGGGGAACTACGACACCCTGGGGAACTACGACACACTGGGGAACTACGACACACTGGGGAACACCGACACACTGGGGAACTACGACACCCTGGGGAACTACGACACACTGGGGATCTACGACATACTGGGGAACTACGACACACTGGGGAACTACGACACCCTGGGGAACTACGACACACTGGGGAACTACGACACACTGGGGAACTACGACACCCTGGGGAACTACGACACACTGGGGAACTACGACACCCTGGGCAACTACGACACCCTGGGGAACTACGACACCTTTGGGAACTACGACACACTGGGTAACTACGACACCATGGGGAACTATGACACCCTGGGGAACAACGACACACTGGGGAACTACGACACCCTGGGGAACTACGACATCCTGGGGCACTATGACATCCTGGGGAACTACGACACCCTGGGGAACTACGAGACACTGGGGACCCATGAAATCCAAGTAAATCTAAAAATAGTGTGGAGAGTTCGGACCTCGACCGGTTCGGACCTGGAGGCGCCGACTGATCAAAGGGCCGGGCGCGTCAGATCTTACAGCAGGGTACCGTCCATCTGACCAGGGTATTTCCCTGGGACGACTGGTTGGTAACCTGGTGGTGACAGGGGTGGGGGTAGTGACCGACTGATGAAAGGGGCGGGCGCGTCAGATTACAGACCTGGGAAGAAACTCTATGGACCAGGGACTTATAAATAGGTGCCTCTGGACAGGACTGGACAGAACGCGGCCGGACAGAGAAGCAGACAGTCAGAGAGAGCTCCGAGGTAGGGCAGTCAGAGTTGCGAGATGAGAGAAGGTAAAAGCGAAGTGTCAGCCTAATAAAGAACAAGATTACAATCATCAAATGTTATCGCCTGAGTTGCTTCCTTAGTGAATACCAGATATAGATGAAGGTTAGCAGAGAGCAAGCAAGGTTTCCTTACAATAGTATGAATAAATTTCATAATTTTATTTGTTCTTCATTGCAATGTAATAGGATGTGCCATGTAGATGAAAACTGAGGCAAACCTGTAACACACGAGTGACTGCTGGCAGACTGAGGACAAACCAGTGACAGTGACTTCTGGCAGACCTGGGGCAGACCAGTAAAAGCACGTTTCTTTTAGGAGACCTGGGGCAGACCAGTAACAAACACGTGACTTCTGGCAGACCTGGGGCAGACCTGTAACAAACACGTGACACTGAGCAGTCCTGGGGCAGACCTATAACAAACGTTGAGGAAATAAAAAGAACAAGATTCTGCATTTGGATAGCGGTGCATGTGTTATAAGTTGCCTTACAGCAGTGGTTCTCAACCTTCCTAGTGCCGAGACCCTTTAATACAGTTTCTCGTGTCGTGGAGACCCCAAACCACACAATTATTTCGTTGCTTCTTCATAGCTGTAAGGATATGTGATTTCAGATGGTCTTAGGCGACCCCTGAAAAAGGGTCACGTGACCCCAAAAGGGGTCGCGACCCACAGGTTGAGAACCGCTGTCTTACGGCGTCTTATTAAAGCATTGAGTCTGCAAGATATTCGAGAATCGAAAATGCTTGGGAACCACTGGCCTAGACTAATACTTAGCATGTGAAAGTGAGTTTATAACATGGGAACCACTGGACTTCATAAATACGTGTGAGACAATAGTGTGTTGTGTGTTAAGATTGGCGACGCAGAGGTCAAGCCTTCGGTCCACACCTGATAGTTTTTACAACAGGACCTTGAACTTGGCGTCATGATTTGGTATTATGTAAGCAATGACACTAACTTCTAATCCTTCCGAACACTGAGAAGAAAGTGACAGAGTCAATCAGGACTAGTTTTGATGGGGTTGAGGGCAGAAATATTTGTACTTCTATACAAGATAAAGTAGATAAGTAAGATAAGTAAGATAAATGGGAACCGCGTGCGTATCGTGGCGCTGCGTGTCATTTATAGTAGTTTATTTGAGTTCAACTGAAGAAGTAAGTTTACAAACATAGATTCCATTCAATTAGCTTTCATTTGATACCTCATTTTATCTTACAAACCCAACAATAATATTTAAAATTGCTTTTTTATCCCAACATCTCATTTATGGAACCCAGGTACGAATAGCCACTTCGGTATTAAATTCGGCGTCATCCCTTAAGTTGTCATCCCCCAGGTTGTCATCCCCCAGGTTGTCATCCCCCAGGTTGTCATCCCCCAGGTTGTCATCCCCCAGGTTGTCATCCCCCAGGTTGTCATCCCCCAGGGTAGCATCCCCAGGTTGTCAACCCCCCGGTTGTAATCCCCCCCGGTTGTCATCCCCCAGGTTGTCATCCCCCAGGTTGTCATCCCCCAGGTTGTCATCCCATCAATGGCATAATAATGAGACACTAATTATATAAGTAAACCATTATTGGTGTAGCTTTAATTATGATTGGCAAAAATACAAATTCAAATTTTTCGAGGAATGCCTACATTAGTAAAACAGCCTACATTAGTAAAACAGCCTATATTAGTAAAACAGCCTAAATTAGTACAAAAGTAAACAATAATATAATTAAAAATTAAATTTGCATAATACATTTCACTTTTAGTCCTAGGCGAACCTAGGCGAACCTAGGCGAACCTAGGCGAACCTAGTTTTCTTCAACATTACTGGGCTTTTTGGCGCCTACTTTCAAGAATTAAACATCGAATCGATCTGCTCTACCGTTCAATAAATTCAATTGACGTTATCATCGTATTATTTGCATTCTAAGATTGCTCTTTTCATGGACGAGTCGCCAAACATGACTTCGTTTTCCCTGTACGCTTGGCAGTGCACTGGTCTAAAGAAACACCTTAAATCACTGTACCATTGACAGTGCAATGGTAGTGCACTGGTCTATAAAAACACATTTAAGCATGTATGCATAGCCGCTATTCGAACCCGAGTTCCTTTAGACTAAATCCCATTCGGATGTCATTTGTGGTCGTTTATTTTAGTTAAACTGAAGAAGTAAGTTTACACACATATAGTCCATTCAATTATCTTTCACGTGATACCTCATTTTGTCTAACAAACCCAACAAAAATATTTCAAATAGTTTTTTTTTAATCCTAGCCTCTCACTTCTGGTACCTGGGTGCGAATAGTCGCAGCCTTCTTTTTACTTGCATCATTTTTAAGGTTAACTTAGCGCCATTGCTCCAGACATTCAAGTGAAATAAAAAGTTAACCCAAACATTTCCTCAAAGATGCACGAGTTATTCGCTCTACAATACAGCATTCAATCATATGTGCTTAAAAACACAACATGTGTTCACAGCAGTAGTTCTCACAGCATTAAACATTTGTACACGGCAGAAGTTTTCAAACAAAAATGTATGCGGCAGTGGTTCCCACAAAATCCTTACACGCATGTTTCACACACCGAACTTACATGTCAGTGGTTCTAACAAATACACGTACTTCAGTGGTTCCACACCGACCTAGACATCACTGGTTCTCACACCAGCTTAGAAACCCATGGTTCTCACGCAGGCATCACACATCAATTATTCCCACACTAAATTTAAACGTCAGTAGTTCTCACAAAAACTTTAAACATGAGTGGTTTCCAAACAAACTTCGCACATCAGTGGCTCTCACACCAATTTAACACATCAGTGGTTCCCACAATAATGTCATATTTTACCGGTTCCTTAATCATACCTACTATTCAATGTTTCTCTGCTCTACCTTACAGGTAAGAGTAACTCTCACTAACGTTACTTGAGGGTGGTTCTTCCAACAACACTTCACTGCAGAGGTTCTCAAACAAAATAGTTTTGTCAACAACACTTCACTGCTTTCATTATCATACAAAGTAGTTTTGTCAGCAAAACTTCACAGCTGTCATTATCATACAAAGGAGTTTTGTCAGCAAAACTTCACAGCTGTCATTATCATACAAAGTAGTTTTGTCAGCAAAACTTCACAGCTGTCATTATCATACAAAGTAGTTTTGTCAGCAAAACTTCACAGCTGTCATTATCACACAAAGGAGTTTTGTCAGCAAAACTTCACAGCTGTCATTATCATACAAAGGAGTTTTGTCAACAACACTTTACTGCAGTGGTTCCCGAACAAAATAGTTCTGTCAACAACACTTTACCGCAGTGGTTCTCAAACAAAATAGTTCTGTCAACAAAACTTTACTGCAGTGGTTCTCAAACAAAATAGTTCTGTCAAAAACACATCACTACAGTGGTTCCCACACAAAGTAGTTCTGTCAACAACAATTTACAGCAGTGGTTCTCAAACATGGTGGTTCTAATTCTGACCAACCTTTGAAACAAACACAGTCCATTGAACCTCGGGGGGTAAGCCATGTGATTGAAAAAATAAAATGAGTAAAGCAGAGTATGGTTAAACCTGAAAAATTAAACGCAACAAAACAGCGAACGTGTCGGCAGAAAGCCTTCGTCAGCGAACAAAACAACAGAAAAAACGTTATAAAAATAAGAAATAGCACTTAGCTGGTAAGTAGTATCTGTGGGCAGCAATAGAAGTGTGGCAGAAGGAAAATGAGTGAGAGTTTAAATAAGCAGCGGCGAAAAAATACGTGGAGGGGCGGAGCTAGGGTCAAGCTGTGAACAGAGACATAACATTAATCCCATCTGGCGTCAAAGTGCCGTAAGTCAGGATAAGTCTGTGTTCCAAATTGACCCGGCTGGCGGTGTTAGTGCTAGCCACAATAGCACTTATTGAAAAGTCCGCCTTGCCCCGGTGCTAAGTGCTATTTCTGTGGTTAACATGTCAAATTAAGAACTGTTAATACCTTTCGTGTTTAACCTTACAATTTAAGAATTGTTTATAAATTGTTTGTTTAACAAGTGAATTTAAGACTTGATTATAAATTTTGTATTTAATATGTCAATTTTAGACGCATCTATTATTTAAATAAGTGACATGTACATTTTCAAGAAGTGACCCAATATAAACAAGACGTTTCCCACATTATGCCTCGTTCCTGATTAAGGGGGAAGTCGACAGAATGACGTTTGTGTGGTTGGAGTCGTAATAGTATTAGAGTGATCGTCCTTGCCCCGCTCGACTATTTTTTGAAACTCCAGACAAGAGAGGCATTCTTGACAGTTTTTGTAACCTTTGGGTGAGACGATACATGAAGGTGTTGGAGAGAAGCAATGTTACATACAGGGAGGTATGGGAAAGACTTTTGAGAAATGAGACATGGAGGTGTGAGAGAACAGTGGAGAAATGGTACATTGAGGTGTCAGAGATCAGTGGAGAAATGATACATGCAGGTGTCAGAGATCAGTGGAGAAATGATACATGCAGGTGTCAGAGATCAGTGGAGAAATGATACATGCAGGTGTCAGAGATCAGTGGAGAAATGATACATGGAGGTGCTGTATCTAATATTTCGTTTGTTTCTGTTCCAGATACAAAAGAGTTAACAAGTGCCTCTTAAACCTGTCGAGATAATAAATCTGAAGGGGATTCTCAAACATTTTACGGAAATAGACCTGCAAGAATAATTACCATTGGGTAATCATGTGAACTTGGTCCTTTTGTATTGTTTGACCTTCCTGTACCGATGGGTGGACCTTCCTGGACCGGTGGATGGACATTACTGGACCGGTGGATGGAAATTACTGGACCGGAGGATGGACATTCCTGCACCGCTGGATGGACCTTCGTGGACCGTTGGATAGACCTTCCTGGATTAATTAATTGGCCTTCCTGGACCGGTGCATTAACAATCTTCGCGCAGTGGATGGAAACTCCTTGAACAGTAAAAGATGGGCCTTAGTGGACAGGTGGATGGACAGTTTGTGACGGGCTGATGGTCACTTGTGGATTGGTAGACTAGCTGTCGTAGACAGTTGGATGGACACTTGTGGACCAGCCGATGGTCACTTGTGGATTGTTAGACTAGCTGTCGTAGACAGGTGGTTGGACACCCTTGGACCGGCTGATGGTCACTTGTCGACCGGCTGATGGTCACTTGTGGATTGGTAGACTAGCTGTCGTAGACTGGTGGCTGGATTCTGGAGGACCTGTGAATGGATTCTCGAGGAGAAGTGTGGACTGGTAGACGAGCTCTCGTAGAGGCTCCACACTTGCGGACTGTTACCCGTATGTCGACTACTACTTGGATTAACGCGTGTGTAGACACCATGCACACATTGAAAAGGAGAGAAAGTCTCTTTCATCTGGGGCAACCAGCTGAATAAAAGTGCTGCTGTGCTTGCGGTAGGTCGCTCTGACTGTTGTGGTGTTACAGCACACTACACGGGCTGGCAGGGTCTCGCCCAAAGGTGAATGATTCTTTCTCTAGCAGTTTTACTGGAATTTGAGTTAAGTTTTAGTTTAATAACTGTTCAACTGGGATGTATGTATGTTTAAATATTGATTCATTGTTTAACTATTGAAATTGTGTTTAACTATTATTCTGTGTTTAACTACTGATCATGTGTTTAACTGCTGATTCATTTTTAACTGTCGATCCAGTGTTTAACTATTGATCCAGTGTTTAACTAATGATCCAGTGTTTAACTAATGATCACGTGTTAAGTATTTTTGATCCAACCATCCAAGATCATAAAAAGTTTGTGTTTTCTGACAGCAGCACCAGCCAAAATCAAGGGCGGGGTTAAAGTTCATAGCCACGCTGTGCTGGCCCGGTTTTTCAAGCCCTCTTCTACCAAACAGACTTTGCACTTGGCCGTAACAAAAGCCCCACTCCAGGGGGCTTACCCTCCCCCCACTCACCCACCAACCACAGCCGTGCAACGGTGAATAACCTGTTTTCACTTTGTAACTTTGAAATAACTTCAATCCAGCCCCAACAATCCAGCCCCACCAATCCAGATGAACCAATCCAGACACACCAATCAAGACACGACAGTCCAGACACAACAATCCGGACAAAAAATCCAGACACAACAATACAGACACGACAATACAGACACAACAATACAGACACAACAATCCAGACACAACAATACAGACACCACAATCCAGACACAACAATCAAGAAACAACAATCCAGTCATATCAATCAAGACACAACAATCCAGAAACAACAATCCAGAAACAACAATCCAGACACAACAATCCAGACACAACAATCCAGACACAACAATCAAGACACAACAATCCAGACACAACAATCCAGACACAACAATCCAGACACAACAATCCAGACACAACAATCCAGACACAAAATCCTAGCACTGGATTTGACCACGCCCCACATCAGTAGCCAGTCTATCTACTCGTGATTACACTTGCCACTAACATACACAGGCAAGTGAACTACACTACATTTTGTAACAGTTTCCTTTTTAACACCACCTTATAGAGTATGTGTCAGAGTCATCACTTGGATTGGCCTCACCCATCGCGATAAACTCAGGTGTCATCTTCCTCTTCGAACCCCCACCCCCTTTCTTCCCACCGGACTGCATTGAATAATTTGAACCGGACGCTACCACATTACCTGGTATTGTTTGTTAATTTACCTCAACATAAAAAGGGAGAATTAAGAAGAAGAAAACAAAAAGTATTTAAATTTACAAATTCAACAAAGTAGTTTTCTGAAAGCATTAAGCTTAACAGTTATATCTTTACTTTCCTGGTCTTCAAAGATACAAACCTGTCCAACATTATCCATAGCCATATGCCTTACAGTCTCACTTTTAATTGGCAAAAACACCAAGACGATTACAAAGTTAACTTGAGAGCGATTTGGAAGATACAAATTAAGAACGAATGTGGAGACTATGGAATTTAGAAACATATTAAAAAATAGACAGTTGACCTTGTAGGCATACATCGTCATGGGGTCTGACCCTCTCTTTAAAGTTTAAACTTTTATTGTCAAAGTTGTATATATATGCCAACATACAGGATGTACAAAGACATAGACTATGTATGCCACCATATTTGATACAAAAGACATAGCCTTATGGTAAATACCTCACTGCAGGGCCTAAGTGCTCTAGGCGCAACCATAACTGGAGACCATAATTGGAGACCATAATTACCTGTGTGTTTTCTCTATCTTTAGAATGTTCCATTGGTAATCCTGGGCTTGGGCCAGAATACTTGAGCTCTAGGCGGAAAGAGTTTTAGGTCATCCTGTGCTTGGGCCAGAACACTTGAGCTCTGGGCAGAAAGAGTTTTAGGTCATCCTAGTCTTGGGCCAGAACACTTGAGCTCTGGGCAGAAAGAGTTTTAGGTCATCCTAGACTTGGGCCAGAACACTTGAGCTCTGGGCAGAAAGAGTTTTAGGTTATCCTGGGCTTGGGCCAGAACACTTGAGCTCTGGGCAGAAAGAGGAACATGTACAATAATGACAACTTTTTAGCATAATCAAAATAAAGACCTGAAAAAACCAAAACTTTTTTGCATTCAAATTAACGCAATAATGTGTGATGTCACTTGACACACCAGTGTACTGTGCTTGATATTGAAAATTGTTAAACAGTGAATCGCTCCAGACGTTGCAATCTGAACTACGCCCCTGATATTAATATTACAACGTCCCTTATCGTAGGGAAGAATGCACGGATGCTCTTGTGGCTTCATGGTCCGTTACTGCTCTGTGTTGTACTAATCTCCTCTGTACCAATATGTTATGTTGCTAATCTCTTCTGTACTAACTGAAATGTCCTACTATGTCCTGGTGTCACCCTGCTCTTGTATTTATCTCAGATAGATTATAACACTGACTCGAACAACTCTGTTGAGCTGGTCATTTTAAATTTCGTGTACACCCCCGCCCCACCGTACGGCTGTTACCCTGTGTGGTCCGCACCCTAATAATGCTACTGCTATGTGTACACCAAATATGGCATGTAGATGCTAGGACCAAAAATTAACTGATTTAAGCTATCCCAAAAATCTTACTCAATTGCACTGAAATTTTGCAGGAATTACTTCTTGTGTTATGAAATTAACTAAGAGAATCAGACCATTTTTTTAAGAAACTTAAAACAAGTGGGCAATATTGTATGTGTACACCAAACTTTGCACATGTACATTAAACATTGTATGTGTACACCAAATTGTGCATATGTACATTAAATATTGTATGTGTATACCAAACTGTTAACATGTAAACTAAACATTGTATTGTATATCAAACTGTGTATGTGTACAAAAAGTTGTACTTGTACAATTTTTTTTTAACGGAGGTATATTTACTAATAATTGAATAACTGCAGAATATTTTCATACAATTATTTTGTTGCCTTCTTCAAAGAATAGCTGGATTTGTTTTAAAGTATATGTCATTGGATTACCCAAAATGGTATCTTTATAGATCTTTTAACATGACATTAACGTGCATAGATCTTTTAGACTGACATTAATATTTGTAGATATTTTAGCCTGACATTGATATTCATTGGCTTTTCACACATTTTTTCAGTGCATCCTTCTGTCTTCCTCTTCTGAAGTCGAACGGAACATTGCTAAAAGTGGGTCAGCCACGGTTCCTGACCGCTTCTCCAAGATCGGAGCTCATGTTGTACACGTGCGACTGAGAAGAGAATGCCAATGTATGTATGTATAACAGTCTTTTGTGTAGCTTTCCACTTTCATTTGGAGACTACTAGAACTCTCTGTCGGTCTTCTGGAGTGGGTCAATGTATCTAAATGTTGATGATGATTGAATACTTTTAAAGCGCTTGTGTCCATGCTAGTATACCATGCTAATCTGATCTCCTCAAATCTTTGTAAAGAAAGAAGTCTTTGAAATATTTCTTAAAATATTTTTTTTTATTATTTTCAAATTCCCTCAAGGATTGAGGCAGACTGTTCCATGATATGGGCGCAATAGCTTCAAAATGTCTGAGATATATGTCAATATGATTGTTAAAAACATGATAAAGATAGCTTCAATTGATTGTAAGACACATGATTCGATATCTTCATATGATTGTAAGACACAATATACCGATATTTTCATATGATTGTAAGACATATGATGCCGATATCTTCATATGATTTCAAGACACATGATACCGATATCTTCATATGATTGCAAGACACATGATACCGATATCTTCATATGATTGTAAGACACATGAAACCGATATCTTCATATGATTGTAAGACACATGATACCGATATCTTCATATGATTGTAAGACACATGATACCGATATCTTCATATTATTGTGAGACACATGATACCGATATCTTCATATGATGTAAGACACATGATACCGACATTTTCATATGATTGTAAGACTCATGCTACCGATATCTTCATATGTTTTCAAGACATATGATACCGACATCTTCATATGATTGTAAGACACATGATACCGATAGCTTCATGTTATAGTAAGACACATGATACCGATATCTTCATATGATTGTAAGACACATGATACCAATATCTTCATATTATTGTAAGACACATGATACCGATATATTCATATGATTGCAAGACATATCATACCGATATCTTCATATGATTGTAAGACACATGATACCAATATCTTCATATTATTGTAAGACACATGATACCGATATATTCATATGATTGCAAGACATATCATACCGATATCTTCATATGATTGTAAGAGACATGATACCAATATCTTCATATTATTGTAAGACACATGATACCGATATATTCATATGATTGTAAGACAAATGATATCGATATCTTTATATGATTGTAAGACACATGATATCGATATCTTTATATGATTGTAAGACACATGATACTGATATTTTCATATGATTGTAAGACACATAATATCAATATCTTCATATGATTGCAAGACATATGATACCGATATCTTCATATGATTGTAAGACACATGATACCGATATCTTCATATGAATGTTAGACACTTGATACCGATATCTTCATATGATTGTAAGACACATGATACCGATATCTTCATATGATTGTAAGACACATGATACCGATATCTTCAAATGTTTGTAAGACACATGATACCGACATCTTCATATGGTTGTAAGACACATGATACCGATTAATTCATATGAATGGTGGTTTCTCTGTTGTTTCTATATGTGTCGTCATATGGTGCAAATATCTGCATGTAAATTGAATCTCCTTTCGTTTACTTTATCATGTATTTAATGATGTAAACGATTTGCATGTGGTCACTGAAAAGTTTTCATTTTCAGGTTGTCACTGACATGAATTTTGTGGTACGATATGCATGGTGTCACTGTCATGTTGTCACTTCATGTTGTTAATCCATGTTGTCACTCTCATGTGGTCACTGTCATGTTGTCACTGTCATGTTGTCGCTGTCAGGTTTTCACTGTCATGCTGTCACCATCATGTATTTTGACCAGCTTTGTGTGTATCATGCATGAGCCCCTCGATGTGCATAGATTGGTTAATTTAAAGTTAACTAAATAATGTACCAAGATATATCTCGTGGAGAGAAGCTCTAACAACTTAACTTAACCCTAACTTTACCCTAACTTGTCTCTAGCTTTACCCTAAAGTGTCCCTAACTTTACCCATTACTTGTCCCTTACTTTATCCTTACTGTGCCCCGAATTTTCTCTAACTTTCCCCTAATTCTTTTCCTAACTTTTCATTAACGTTACCCTAATTTTATCCAAACTTGTCCCTAACATTAACTTAGATTTCTCTAACTTTTCCTTAACTTTTGCCCAATTTTTTTTTAACTTTTCCCTAACTTTTCCCTAATGTTCTTTAACTTTTCCCTCACTTATCCTTAGCTTTAAACTAAATTGTCACTAACTTTATCCTAACTTGTTCCTTAATGTACCCTAACTTGTTCCTACCTTTACCTTAACCATCCCTAATGTTTCTTTAAATTTACATTTGTCAAACTCAAAACCGTGGGCCCAATCCGGCCCACCGTACAATTATATCAGGCCCACGAGGTCTTGACCGGCGTACAATTATATCCAAGTCAATGCTATGGTGTTTCCC
This sequence comes from Lymnaea stagnalis, assembly GCA_964033795.1. Classification (NCBI taxonomy): domain Eukaryota; kingdom Metazoa; phylum Mollusca; class Gastropoda; family Lymnaeidae; genus Lymnaea; species Lymnaea stagnalis. The sequence goes on along the minus strand of CAXITT010000002.1, from coordinate 3,613,660 downwards.
AATGCACACTTTGCTGAGAAACTTAGCTTACTTCGAGCCGAGTTCGTACGGCGCTTTAGTCACTTTGAAGCACAGAAATGGTATTTCGAGATGTTTCGTAAAATCTTTAACATAGATGTGGAAATTGCACCTGTAAATTTGCAGATAGAGCTAATAGAGCTGCAATGTAATGGGACACTGTAAAGGCAAAGTACGACACAGTTGGACCTGCACAGTTCACTCGTTTCATTCCTGAAGAGATGCCCCAGCTTCGTCTACATGAGTCTCGAACCTTGAGCATGTTGGCTAGCACAGAGATAGATGTGTGGGCAGCTGTTTTCTGTGATGGACATTAACAAAACATTACACAAGAGTCATCTCACTGATTAACACTTTCCGTCCACCATGAAAATCTCAATGTCACAAAACGAACTTCCTTGTTTTTGTAGCCATGAAAATGTGCCAAACATCCAGCTCTGACAAATTGGCATAACAACGAAAATATGCATGCCAAGGATTGTTTTAACTATTAAAACGTTTTGCTGTTATCATTTATATAAATATTTTTAAAGAATGTTAATTTTCCGCATATTGAATATTTACCCTGTTTGGCCCACAACCTTACATGTGATTTGAATTTACCCTGAATTGTCCCTAACTTTATCCTAAAGCTCTCTAATTTTTCCATATCTTTATCCTAACTTATCCCTAACTTGTTCCTAACATAACCCTAGCTTTATACCAAATTGTCCCTAACTTTAACCTAATTTTACACTAACTTGTCACAAACCTTAGACTAACTTTAGACTAACTTGTCCCTAACTTTACACTAACTTAACACTAACTTTTCCCTCAACTCAATGATGTTGAATTGACAAACTTTTGTAAATAATGTTAGCAAAAATTGTATCACTATAAGGTAAACTAAAAATTTACCACCGTAAGATAACAAATATAGCACTATAAGGTAAATGAAAATGTAGCCCTATAAGGTAACACAAATGTAGGACCACTTTTTACATTTTCTTTCAGTCGATGGCGGCCACTATGTCATGTCGAAAAATTCATTGGATGGGCCACTGGGGCGTGGCTGTAGTAATGTGTCTACTTCTGTACGCCTATGTTATCTATTTCTGTAACACTAACAAGGATCAACATGATAGGAAACTGCAGCTGGACAATGAGAAGGAGAACGTTCTGGACAATGAGAGGGAGAACGTTCTAGACAATGTGGTGGAGGGTGTTCGACCTGAATGTTTAGAAACAAGAGACTCTCAAGGAAATGGTAATCTGATCATCTGATAAGCAATTTACCCATGAAATACAACAGTATCTTAAAGACAATCAATTTTTCCACCAATGACCAGCCCCTCGATCAATAAAAAAACCTCCACCAATGACGAACCCCTCCACCAATAATAAATCCCTCCACCAATGATCAATCCCTCCACCAATGGTTAGTCCATCCACCAATGATTATCCCTCCACCAATGATTAATCCCTCCACCAATAATTTATCCCTCCACCAATGATCCACCCCCACCAAAGATTAATCCCTCCACCAATGATCCACCCTTCCACCAATAATTAATCCATCCACCAATGATCCACCCCTCCACCAATGATCAACCCCTCCACCAATGATCAACCACTCCACCAATGATCAACCACTCCACCAATGATCAACCCCTCCACCAACTATCAACCCCTCCAACAATGATCAATCCTTCCCCCAACTATCAATCCTTCAACTGACCATAAATCCCTCCACCAATGATCAGCGCCTCAGCCAATGACCAACCGTTCCACCAAGTATCTAACTCACCCCAAGGACAACACCTCCACCAATGATCAACCCCTCCACCAATGATCAACCCCTCCACCAACTATCCATCCCTCCAACAATTAATCCCTTCATCAATGATCAATCCCTCCACCAATGACCATCTCCTCAGCCAATGACCAACCGTTCCACCAAGTATCTATCTCTCCCCCAATGACCAACCCCTCCACGAATGACGAATACCTCCAACAATAACCTACCCTTCTATCAATGACCTACCCATCCACCAAACACAGACTCTTCCCAATGGCCAATCTCTCCACCAATCATCGGACCATCCAAACACACTTATTCATTCATAAACTCATTCTTTTTTATCTTATTTTACTTAGACTTTTTAATTGAGGCCATTGAAAATGAATTGTGTCGCCCTGCACCTTGTAGTCCGGACAGATTGTGCACTCTGCACCTTGTAATCGGGACAAATTGTGTCGCCCTGCACCTTGTAGACCGGACAGATTGTGTCGCCCTGCACCTTGTAGTCCGGACAGATTGTGCACCTTGCACCTTGTAGTCCGGATAGATTGTGCACCCTGTACCTCATAGTCCGGACAGATTGTGCACCCTGTACATCATAGTGCGGACAGATTGTGCACCCTGTACCTCAAAGTCCGGACAGATTGTGCACCCTGTACGTCATAGTTCGGACAGATTGTGTACCCTGTGCCTCATAGTCCGGATAGATTGTGCACCCTGTATCTAATAGTCCGGACAGATCGTGCATCCTGTACCTCATAGTCCGGACAGATTGTGCACCCTGTACCTCATAGTCCGGATAGATTGTGCACCTTGCACCTTGTAATCCGGACAGATTGCGCAACCTGTACCTCATAGTCCGGACAGATTGTGCACCCTGTACCTCATAGTCCGGACAGATTGTGCACCCTGTACCTCATAGTCCGGACAGATTGTGCACCCTGTGCCTCATAGTCCGGACAGATTGTGCACCCTGTAACTTGTAGTCCGGACAGATTGTGCACCCTGTACCTCGTAGTCCGGACAGATTGTGCACCCTGTACCTTGTAGTCCGGACAGATTTTGCACCCTGTACCTCGTAGTCCGGACAGATTGTGCACCTTGCACCTTGTAGTCCGGACAGATTGTGCACCCTGTACCTCATAGTCGGGATAGATTGTGCACCCTGTATGAGTATCAGGCCTGTCTAACACGTGGCTGTACCTCATAGTCCGGACAGATTGTGCACCCTGTACCTCGTAGTCCGGACAGATTGTGCACCCTGTACCTCGTAGTCCGGACAGATTGTGCACCCTATACCTTGTAGTCCGGACAGATTTTGCACCCTGTACCTCGTAGTCTGGACAGATTGTGCACCTTGCACCTTGTAGTCCGGACAGATTGTGCACCCTGTACCTCATAGTCCGGATAGATTGTGCACCCTGTATCTCATAGTCCGGACAGATTGTGCACCATGTACCTCATAGTCCGGACAGATTGTGCACCCTGTATCTCATAGTCCGGGCAGATTGTGCACCCTGTACCTCATAGTCCGGAAAGATTGTGCACCCTGTACCTCATAGTCCGGATAGATTGTGCACCTTGCACCTTGTAGTCCGGACAGATTGTGCAACCTGTACCTCATAGTCCGGACAGATTGTGCACCCTGTACCTCATAGTCCGGACAGATTGTGCACCCTGTACCTCATAGTCCGGACAGATTGTTCACCCTGTGCCTCATAGTCCGGACAGATTGTGCACCCTGTACCTTGTAGTCCGGACAGATTGTGCACCCTGTACCTCGTAGTCTGGACAGATTGTGCACCTTGCACCTTGTAGTCCGGACAGATTGTGCACCCTGTACCTCATAGTCGGGATAGATTGTGCACCCTGTATCTCATAGTCCGGACAGATTGTGCACCATGTACCTCATAGTCCGGACAGATTGTGCACCCTGTATCTCATAGTCCGGGCAGATTGTTCCTTGTAGTCCGGACAGATTGTGCACCCTGTACCTCATAGTCCGGACAGATTGTGCACCCTGTGTCTCATAGTCCGGACATATTGTGCATCCTGTACCTTGTAGTCCGGACAGATTGTGCACCTTGTACCTTGTAGTCCGGACAGATTGTGCTCCCTGTACCTCGTAGTCCGGACAGATTGTGCACCCTATACCTTGTAGTCCGGACAGATTGTGCACCCTGTACCTCATAGTCCGGACAGATTGTGCACCCTGTACCTCGTAGTCCGGACAGATTGTGCACTCTGCACAAAGTAGTCCGGACAGATTTTGCACCCTGCACCTCGTAATCCGGACAGATTGTGCACCCTTCACCTCGTAGTCCGGACAGATTGTGCACCCTGCACATCGTAGTTCGGACAGATTGTGCACCTTGCACCTCGCAGTACGGACAGATTGTGCACCCTGCACCTCATAGTCCGGACAGATTGTGCACCCTGCACCTCGTAGTCCGGACAGATTGTGCACCCTGCACCTCGTAATCCGGACAGATTGTGCACCCTGCACGTCATAATCCGGACAGATTATGCACCTTGTACCTCGTAGTCCGGACAGATTGTGCACCTTGCACCTCATAGTCCGGACAGATTGTGCACCCTGTACCTCGTAGTCCGGACAGATTGTGCACCCTGCACCTCATAGTCCGGATAGATTGTGCACCTTGCACCTCGTAGTCCGGACAGATTGTGCACCCTGCACCTCGTAGTCCGGACAGATTGTGCACCCTGAACCTCGTAGTCCGGATAGATTGTGCACCCTGCACCTCGTAGTCCAGACAGATTGTGCACCCTGCACCTCGTAGTCCGGACAGATTGTGCATCCTGCACCTCGTAGTCCGGACAGATTGTGCACCTTGCACCTCGTAGTCCAGACAGATTTAACGCTATGTCAAAGCCCACATTGCAACGCAATTGTGCAAACATTTTTTATGGCTGCACACACGTTTGGTCAACACTAGAAGAATTAGGTCAAGTACCAACCCGCTCCATGGAAACTTAACGTGCAGCTTAACATTCAATTCAATGGTGAAAGGCTTCAAGTTGTCAACAGCGTCTCTTACATCAACAGCACACTGTCACAACCTGTACCTACCTATTTGAGATGAGGTAAACCTTGGAATTGCAACAGCCAGCGCAACATTTGGAAACATATCTAAGAATACAAGGACAAGGAGAGGCATTAGCACTCAATTTCAATGAAGTTTTCGATGTCAGCGTGTGCTTCCAACTCTGGATGTGAAACGTTGACAGTCTATCAACACCATGCTAGGAAACTAAACCAATTCAACAAGATGAGCCTCCGAAAAAACCACAAGATCAAATATAGGGAACAGACTGGGGTACTCGCACAAGCAGGTCTGGCAGGACGAGATCCCAGACACTGAGGTACTCGCACAAGCAGGTCTGGCAGGACGAGATCCTAGACATTAAGGTAATTGCACTAGCTGGTCTGGCAGCACAAAATCCCAGACATTATGGTTCTCGCACAAGTTGGTCCCCCAGCATACACACCTTACGAATACAGTTCCATCTCGCTGGGTAGGTCGTATTGCGAGAATTGCAGACGATTGATTAGCCAAAAGAACATTTTTTGTGAACTGAAATAGGAAAGGTCGTATGCTTGGGGACAGAAGGAACGCTGTATAGAAACAGTGACAACTTCTCTGAAAGCATCTAAAATTTATTGGTACAGGTGGGAACGGTCCTCAAAAGGATCAAACTCATAGCACTCCTCCCTACACATAAGAACAGCTGCTACAGAACACAAGGGACAAGTCAGAAAAGCCCGAGTAAACTCTGTGCGCGGAATTTTCCTATCCATCCCGTGCACTATCTGCACCAGAACATTTCGTAGCAGATTCGGCCTGATCAGCCATCTGCGCCATTCACAGACATACTCTGCCATATCAGCCATCTGCTCCACCCACAGACATACTCGGCCAGATCAGCCATCTGCTCCACCCATAGACATACTCGGCCAGATCAGCCATCTGCTCCACCCACAGACATACTCGACCAGATTGACCATTTGCGCCACCTACAGACATACTCGTCCAGATTGACCATTTGCGCCACCCAGAGACATACCCGGCCAGATCAGCCATCTGCTCCACCCACAGACATACTCGGCAAGATCAGCCATCTGCTCCACCCAGAGACATACTCGGCCAGATCAGCCATCTGCTCCACCCAGAGACATACTCTGCCTGATCAGCCGTCTGCGCCACCCACAGACATACTCGGACAGATCAGCCATCTGCACAACACACAGACCTACTCAGACCAAGCAATAAGCACATGTTGAAAATGGCTATGGTCGACTTTCGACGGGTGAACTACCAGTTATTTATTCATCGATACATTTAATATGTGGATTTATACATTACAAAATTGTGCAATATAACACTTACAAGTTGTTGAGATGTAAGTAAACAAATGATACAAACATTACTTTAAATTGTTTAGTTTCATGAATTTTATTGATTTTGATCTGTTGAATTCTGTTACAATATAGTTGACCTGGCCAATCTTTTTATTTTTAAGAAAATCTTCGCAATCTACGTAAAAGTGCTTACGCCTGTGACCTAGTTAAGGTTGACCTGGACAAGCTACCAGAGCGAAATGTCTTTTTAACATTTCATAGCTATCTGGACAATATTGATGTAAGTATAGCTGAGCTATTGCAGAGGTCCTCACGCTTTGTGAGTGAGGGTACATTTTATAAAAAATGATATTTGCTTCGAAACTATTAAGGCAGCATCTATTCAGGTAGCATTTGGTAAGGTAGCAACTATTTCGGTAGCATTTATTTATTGAACTAGCCGTATCTTGTGACATAATATGGTCATCTTTTAACATAATGTGCACATATTGTACATTTAGTGTTAAAGCCCGTGTGGTGACCCAATTTTGCTGCAAAGTAGAGCTGTAGCGTCAGTTACTTATCGCCCATCTTTTTTTTTTTTTGATACTGACGTCACCTTTTGAACGTTAAGCACTCTACCATTACCCACCCCTCACTTGTGTGGGAAACGTTTCTTACGTTTGAATATGTTCTAAATGGAAGGAAGGGAAAGCGCTCGACTGATGCAATTGTTACCAATGAATGTTCTGGTGTACACAACATTCATAGTTATATTCATTAATTATGTTTGATGTGGTACACATCATTCTAAGATCTCTGGAGTGAAGATTTGTCCAGGGTACACAAATTCTATGTTTTATTGATTAATTCTGCATGATGGTGTACACAATCTTCTAAGTTATATTAATTAATGCTAAATGATGTTGTACACTACATTCTAAGATCTTTGAAGTGAAGTGGTATTTAAATCTCTATTCCTAGGTGATATGTAAAAGAAAGCTGCGTGCTGGTAAGCTGGGAGACGGGGGCTGGGAGGTATGTGATGACGTGGACGTTAGACCCGAACCTCCTTGCATCGTTTACTCTTTCGGCATCAACTACGACTTCAGCTTCGATGACGGTGTCTCTGACCTCTACGGATGTCATGTTTATTCCTTCGACCCCAGTATGGGGAGCAAGCCCCACAACCGGTCGGACAAGGTCCATTTTTACGACCTGGGCCTCTATGGAAAGACTGGTCACACGATGGAAAGGTTTCCCAACTGGCAAATGTACACATTGAAAGATCTACGTGCTTTGTTGGGACATTCCAATGTCCCTATCGACATTCTTAAGATAGACATTGAGCACAGTGAGTGGTCTGCACTTCCAGACATGTTGGCCACTGGTCAGCTAGAGGATGTCAAGCAGCTCTACCTTGAGTACCATGCGATCTTCAGTTTGCGCAGGCATGTCGTGTTGCCCCAGTTAAAGTTGTTCCAGGGTTTGGAAAAGCTTGGCTTTAAGAAATTTTACGTCCACAAAAATGTGAAAACTCCCCGGAAAATAGCAGGGTTTCCTGTTGTTAGAACCAAGTGTTACGAAGTGCATTACATCAAGAGGGAATAAGAAAATAGCAGATTTCCTGTTGTTAGAACCAAGTGTTACGAAGTGCATTACATCAAGAGGGAATAAGAAAATATCAGGATTTCCTGTTGTTAGAACCAAGTGTTACGAAGTGCATTACATCAAGAGGGAATAAGAAAATATCAGGATTTCCTGTTGTTAGAACCAAGTGTTACGAAGTGCATTACATCAAGAGGGAATAAGAAAATATCAGGATTTCCTGTTGTTAGAACCAAGTGTTACGAAGTGCATTACATCAAGAGGGAATAAGAAAATATCAGGATTTCCTGTTGTTAGAACCAAGTGTTATGAAGTGCATTACATCAAGAGGGAATAAGAAAATATCAGGATTTCCTGTTGTTAGAACCAAGTGTTACGAAGTGCATTACATCAAGAGGGAATAAGAAAATATCAGGATTTCCTGTTGTTAGAACCAAGTGTTACGAAGTGCATTACATCAAGAGGGAATAAGAAAATAGCAGGATTTCCTGTTGTTAGAACCAAGTGTTACGAAGTGCATTACATCAAGAGGGAATAAGAAAATATCAGGATTTCCTGTTGTTAGAACCAAGTGTTACGAAGTGCATTACATCAAGAGGGAATAAGAAAATATCAGGATTTCCTGTTGTTAGAACCAAGTGTTATGAAGTGCATTACATCAAGAGGGAATAAGAAAATATCAGGATTTCCTGTTGTTAGAACCAAGTGTTACGAAGTGCATTACATCAAGAGGGAATAAGAAAATATCAGGATTTCCTGTTGTTAGAACCAAGTGTTATGAAGTGCATTACATCAAGAGGGAATAAGAAAATATCAGGATTTCCTGTTGTTAGAACCAAGTGTTACGAAGTGCATTACATCAAGAGGGAATAAGAAAATATCAGGATTTCCTGTTGTTAGAACCAAGTGTTACGAAGTGCATTACATCAAGAGGGAATAAGAAAATAGCAGGATTTCCTGTTGTTAGAACCAAGTGTTACGAAGTGCATTACATCAAGAGGGAATAAGAAAATATCAGGATTTCCTGTTGTTAGAACCAAGTGTTACGAAGTGCATTACATCAAGAGGGAATCAGAAAATAGCAGGATTTCCTGTTGTTAGAACCAAGTGTTACGAAGTGCATTACATCAAGAGGGAATCAGAAAATAGCAGGATTTCCTGTTGTTAGAACCAAGTGTTACGAAGTGCATTACATCAAGAGGGAATAAGAAAATAGCAGGATTTCCTGTTGTTAGAACCAAGTGTTACGAAGTGCATTACATCAAGAGGGAATAAGAAAATGGCAGGATTTCCTGTTTTTAGAACCAAGTGTTACGAAGTGCATTACATCAAGAGGGAATCAGAAAATAGCAGGATTTCCTGTTGTTAGAACCAAGTGTTACAAAGTGCATTACATCAAGAGGGAATAAGAAAATATCAGGATTTCCTGTTGTTAGAACCAAGTGTTACGAAGTGCATTACATCAAGAGGGAATAAGAAAATAGCAGGATTTCCTGTTGTTAGAACCAAGTGTTACGAAGTGCATTACATCAAGAGGGAATAAGAAAATATCAGGATTTCCTGTTGTTAGAACCAAGTGTTACGAAGTGCATTACATCAAGAGGGAATAAGAAAATAGCAGGATTTCCTGTTGTTAGAACCATAAGAAAATAGCAGGATTTCCTGTTGTTAGAACCAAGTGTTACGAAGTGCATTACATCAAGATGGAATAAGAAAATAGCAGGATTTCCTGTTGTTAGAACCAAGTGTTACGAAGTGCATTACATCAAGAGGGAATAAGAAAATAGCAGGATTTTCTGTTGTTAGAACCAAGTGTTACGAACTGCATTACATCAAGAGGGAATAAATTAGGTCATTCGATTGAACTTCTTTTTGAAAAAGAAGCAGTAACATTATTTTCTTATTTTTGTTAACCATTGCTAACTTTTTATACAAAAATAAATTGATAAAATGAATCTTTTCAGTGTCCTGTTAATTGTCATGGCGTTTGAAAAACCTGATAAGTGTGCACCATGACGACCCATGACACGAGTATTGTGCACCATGACGAACCATGACACGAGTATAGACTTTAATTTACTAGATCATTGTTCAGTGAGGTGAGACTGTTCACTGTGAAAGCATTGTTGACTAATTTTTTTTTTGTCAGACATGATGATTAGTTCATTGTTCCATGACAGACATGTTGATTAGCTCATTGTTCCATGACAAACATGTCGATTAATTCATTGTTCCATGACAGACGTGTTGAATTGTTCACTATAAAAGAAGAGTTGACTAGTTCATATCCCATTACGAAACAAAGGATTTGTAACAAGGAGTTAAAAATTGTTTTCTAATAAGAGGATTAGTATTAGTTTGTGACAATGAGATTAGTATTAGTTTGTGACAATGACATTAGTATTAGTTTGTGACAATGAGATTAGTATTAGTTTGTGACAATGACATTAGTATTAGTTTGTGACAATGAGATTAGTATTAATTTGTGACAATGAGATTAGTATTAGTTTGTGACAATGAGATTAGTATTAGTTTGTGACAATGACATTAGTATTAGTTTGTGACAATGAGATTAGTATTAGTTTGTGACAATGAGATTAGTATTAGTTTGTGACAATGAGATTAGTATTAGTTTGTGACAATGACATTATTATTAGTTTGTGACAATGACATTAGTATTAGTTTGTGACAATGAGATTAGTATTAGTTTGTGACAATGACATTAGTATTAGTTTGTGACAATGACATTAGTATTAGTTTGTGACAATGACATTAGTATTAGTTTGTGACAATGACATTAGTATTAGTTTGTGTCAATGACATTAGTATTAGTTTGTGACAATGAGATTAGTATTAGTTTGTGACAATGACATTAGTATTAGTTTGTGACAATGAGATTAATATTAGTTTGTGACAATGACATTAGTATTAGTTTGTGACAAGGAGATTAGTATTAGTTTTTAACCATTAGATAAATAAAAGTATGTAATAAAATGGTTGTATTGGTTTGTAACTATTGGATCAGTATAAGTTTGTTGCAATGAGATTAGTATTCATTATAAAATGATCATTTTAAATAAGACTTTTGTTGACTTGTATTTTGTCTGCTTGTTGAAACCTTACATTGACTTTGAAATCACACACATATCAGTCATCTTTAGTCTGATTAAGCTACATCAAATTTACAGACAGATTTGACATATTTAGTCTGAGCGTTTTCCTATTACAACTATCTTATGTTTTGTACTAAATCAAATATTTTTGAATATCGATTGCCTTGTCTTTGCCAATGTTTATTTTCATGTTCCAAGATTGGTCGGCTGGCATGTTGGCATTTCTACAACTGGCTGCCTGAACACGGAGTTCATTTCACAGAGTCGTGGAACCTGCATATGCATTTAATTGGAAAAGGTAGATAAGCATTATATTACATCATTTGATGTGAAGATTGATCTAGTAATCTACCTTTTCATTTGCCACGTAAATCTCTCCCACCCACTCAGACGACTATTTCTCACAAGTGTATTGAGACTTTCAACATTGACAGGTCATTTCAACATTGACAGGTCATTTCAACATTGACAGGTCATTTCAACATTTACAGGTCATTCATCATTGACATATCATTTAATGTTGACGAATCTCACCAACTCAGCAGCAGAAAAGGTTCGTGAGATTTGTGAAACTGGCGTTTGGCTTTCGAGATATCATCCTATAGAGGCCATACCAGCGGCAAATTTATTCACTTTCGAAAACTCACCATCGGGCAATCATCGGTAAAATTCAACACGTTTTCCTTCTCTGCGCTTCTCTATCAACACGTCATTTGCTTGCCTACTAATGAGCTCCAACTGTAGTTTAACTGGCACATCATCAAGGTTACAATCAAACGGATTCTGGAACAGAACAAGGCCCCCCTCTCAATTCTGTCAAGATCTGAAAATCCTTCAAACGAATGATTCTTCAAGTGACTTATAATTGTTTTTCAGAAATTCGAGATATACATGCTCGTCGATTGCAGCGCAAAACTCTTTCAACAGTGAGGCCTGGAACTTACCTTGATTGAATGCATGTGTCCGAATAAAAATCATAGCAGAAACGAGCGGTTTCAGTAGACAAGAAATATCTAAATCTTTCCCACAGACTGATTGCTGATGTATGATGCAGTATATGAACAGAGTACCCGGAATTCGCTTATCTTTTATCTGAGTTCTGATCTGCCCCACCAGACCTTTCCTCACTCCAGCCATGTTTTCCCTCTGACTCCACTGAATGTTATAGTGGGCAAAAGTTGTTGGTACTTCCATGAAAACGTCTTTTCCAGTTCTTGTTTCATGCATGCTGCAAACGAAAGTAAAAACGTCCGTTATCTGAAAGTCCAAATTGACACCAAAAATAAACACAAGAAGTTGTGACCTATTCGAGAGATCAATAGACTCATCTAGCGCCAGAGAATACCATTGCAAGTTCCTAGGTTTCTCCTATATCTGTAGCACTATGTCATCCCCAATGTCTTCTGTTTGCTGCACTACCGAACTCACCGAATGTCTGATAGTTCTGACCGCGGCGAGTACGATTTTTAATGTCCCCGTATTTTTCCAACACTCCTCCTCCTTGCATCCAGTTTGTGGTAGTTTTCAGACTATAATAGATTATCGGGAATAGGTTTAATGGATATTGATTCTTATTAATGTTATTATTTTTTTAAAACCAGCTTTTCCTAAAATAAAAAACAATCTCGAGTTACTTGGTAGGGTTTTTTAAATGTTGTCATCATTTGTAAATTAATTCTTATTTAAATACATCTTGTTTCATGCTGATCTGACTTCGAGATTGAACTACGTTAAATTTTACCAGTAACTTTACAAGTGATAGACTGTTATGATGTCATCTGTACGTCCACTCACTATAAATTAATATCAACCGGCCCTACATGTTTGCAAAACAAAGTGACCTCATATAGCAATAGGAACGTCAGCCATCTCATTTTAGATGGTATTTTTTGGACTCAAGCTTAATTTAATCCCACTAGGCACTGTGATGCCGGTAGTTATTCTAATTATCATATATAATGTATCTTTATTTATTTACTATTAAGATAGTTTATTGTATGATTTGAGGAGTTCGAGGGTAAACAGGTCTGTACTAAACAAGAAAATCGAGATGAAATAATTGAAAATGGTAAATTAAGGTCCAAAGCAGCCAGGAGGTCTCCGCACCTGTGAAGATCTCCTAGTATTGCTAATTCCAAACATAACATTTAAATTGTCTCCCAACGTCTCGTGTTACATCAGTTTTATCAAGCAAGTTTAAGTAACGTCAGCGGGTAAGGCGAATTGTCGTCGCGGGCCTTAGTTTGGTGACCCTTGACCCCTACAGAAATGTTATTTAAATTGTCTCCCAACGTCTCGTGTTACATCAGTTTTATCAAGCAAGTTTAAGTAACGTCAGCGGGTAAGGCGAATTGTCGTCGCGGGCCTTAGTTTGGTGACCCTTGACCCCTACAGAAATGTTCACATAGACAGAAATGTTAACCTAGCATGAAATATTCACCTAAGCAGAAATGTTCACCTAGTCAGAAATGTTCATCTAGACAGAAATTTTCACCTAGACAGAAATTTTCACCTAGACAGAAATATTCACATAGACAGAAATATTCTTTTAGACAAAAATATTCGCCTACACAGGAATTTGCACCTAGACAGAAATATTCATCTAGGCAGAAATGATCACCTAGACTGAAATGTTCACCTAGACCGAAATATTCATCTAGACAGAAATATTCACCTACACAGGAATTTACACCAAGACAGAAATTTTCACCTAGACTGAAATGTTCTCCAAGATAGAAATGTTCACCTAGACCGAATCGTTCACCTGACAGAAATTTATTTTCACCTACACAGAAATATTCACCTAGATAGAAATGCTCACCTAGACAGAAATGTTCTCCTAGACAGAAATGTTCACATAGACAGATATGTTCACCATCCCTTAGAACGTTATAGCAGACCAGACAAATAGCATTCCTAAAATAGACATCATTTATTTTCTGTAACAGGTTCACTTCTAACCAGTTGGAGTGTGAGGGGGAGGGAGTTGGGATTTGGTGGGATTGGGGATAAGATGGGATTGGGATATGTTTGGATCGGGGACAGATGTGAATAGACTGTCACCAAAAATTTGAAATATTGATGCTCAGAAATGGACAGCTGTTAGCCCGTGATTTTTGTGTGGGCCATTTTCTGCAGGAGTGATGTCAACCTTGATAATGTCCCGGTATTTCCACATGTCAAGCTTGATAATGTCCCGGTATTTCCACATGTCAAGCTTGATGATGTCATGGTATGTTTCAGATGACACACTTAATGATGTCTATGAATGTTCCAGATGACAAACTTGATGATTTCCTAGAATTTTCCATGTTTACAACTTGATGGTATCCTGGAATGTTCCATATGCCAAACTTGATGATGTCTAAGAGTGTTCCAGATGACAAACTTGATGATTCCACGGAATGCTCCATACTCTTAACTTAAGCACAAATGGGCGGACAAACTAGCAGATTAATGTAGCAAGAGTGATTGCCCCTTGTGCTAAACAAGTCGAGTTATCTCAAGAAAACCAGATAAAATCAGACTAGGAAGACATCAATCAGTAGCCAATAGCGCGATGAAGTTCACACGGCTGAAGTCTCCCAATCTTGTAAGTGATTTCACAACTATCGTGGAATTTGGATGCCGAAAACATGGACTAGGAAGTGCTACAAGGGCCGTAGACAGGGATTAGTGAGTGCTACAACGGCCGTGGACAGGTATTCGTGAGTGCTACCAGGGCCGTAGACAGGGACTAGTGAGTGCTACAATGGTCGTAGACAGGTATTCGTGAGTGTAACAGGGCCGTAGACAGGGACTAGTGAGTGCTGCAATGGCCGTAGACAGGGACTAGTGTGTGCTACATAGGATGTAGAGAGGGTGTGCCACACATGTAGGGAGAGCCACACGAGTATGAATTGGAATTTGATTGGAATTAATTCACCAGCTCATGATTGTAAGTAATCAAATTTTACCGTCTGGACGGTCCATTATAGAAGTCTATCGTTCAACTTTGCATCCATCTCCTAACTTAATTTTGCAGATGGATCACGTCCAGGATCAGTTCCAGGATCATGTCCAGGATCACGTCAAGGATCACATGCAGTGTCAGTTCTGCTCGCAGCTCATCACCAACACATTTACAACAGTTTTTGGAGATCTTTGTGTTGTCAGTGGTTCTGAGATCGGAAACTTCTGTTTGAATCAGGGCGTAATGTTTTGTCTCAAACAAAATAAATTGTTCTATGTCAATCAGAATGAAATGTTTTGTTTAAATCAGGATGTAATGTTCTATCTCAAACAGGATGTAATGTTTTGTCTCAATAAGGATCTAATGTTCTATCTCAATCAGGATGTAATGTTCTATCTCAATCAGGATGTAAGTTCTATCTCATTCAGCATGTAATGTTCTATCTCAATAAGTATGTAATGTTTTATCTCAATAAGGATGTAATGTTCTATCTCAATCAGCATGTAATGTTTTGTTTCAATCAGGATCTAATGTTCTATCTCAATAAGGATGTAATGTTTAGTTTCAATCAGGATGTAATGTTCTATTTTAATCAGGATGTAATGTTCTATCTCAATCAGCATGTAATGTTCTATCTCAATCAGGATGTAATGTTTTGTCTCAATCAGCATGTAATGTTCTATCTCAATCAGGATGTAATGTTTTGTTTCAATCAGCATGTAAGTTCTATCTCATTCAGCATGTAATGTTCTATCTCAATCAGAATGTAATGTTTTGTTTCAATCAGCATGTAATGTTCTATCTCAATCAGGATGTAATGTTTTGTTTCAATCAGCATGTAATGTTCTATCTCAATCAGGATGTAATGTTCTATCTCAATTAGCATGTAATGTTCTATCTCAATCAGGATGTAATGTTCTATCTCAATCAGGATGTAATGTTCTATCTCAATCAGCATGTAATGTTCTATCTCAATCAGGATGTAATGTTCTATCTCAATCAGGATGTAATGTTCTATCTCAATCAGGATGTAATGTTCTATCTCAATCAGGATGTAATGTTCTATCTCAATCAGGATGTAATGTTCTATCTCAATTAGCATGTAATGTTCTATCTCAATCAGGATGTTATGTTTTGCACAATTCCGCGAGGAAATACGCCTGTCGCCTCTTGGACTATGATGTTTTTTACAGACAGGATATGGAATGAAACAATTTCCACCCCCAACCCCTTTTTTCCCCAAAATGATCAATTCCAAATTTTTTTGTTGAATTAAGTTAAGATGATTATTTCATGTTATTTTAATAACTTATCAACAATTTGCCATCGGAGAAATGTTAACACTACATCAAGAAGAAGATCTTCATGATTATTTTTGGCGGAGAGGCAAATAATCACACGGGTGATTCTTTATGTTGATCGGGAAATTGTAAATAAATAACGATTATAAGAAATTAAGTTAAGACGTTCCTGGCGGACATGATGAAACGTCCCAAAGTCGTAGGTTGGCTTCCTCTGTATTAAACCCGCCACATATGAAATGATCGTTGTAAGAGGCTTCTCAACGGGTCAACATTTAGGGCAAATATTTGTCAGGAGCAGAATGCCTTGTGTTCACATGACCTAGTTACGTTGCAGAGGTTTGAAAAGCGTTTAAGTTTGTTTTAAATCTCAAGCTAAAACGTGCCTCAACAATAGAAGACTATGTCTACGAAGAGAGTTGGGAACACCATAGCACGATAGACCACTATGTCTAAAAGGATTGATGGGAATACCATCAACGATAGAGTACTATGTCTAAAAGGAGTGATGGGAATACCATCAACGATAGAGTACTATGTCTAAAAGGAGTGATGGGAATACCATCAACGATAGAGTACTATGTCTAAAAGGAGTGATGGGAATACCATCAACGATATAGTACTATGTCTAAAAGGGGTGATGGGAATACCAGCATCGATAGAGTACTATGTCTAAAAGGAGTGATGGGAATACTATCAACGATAGAGTACTATGTCTAAAAGGAGTGATGGGAATACCAGCATCGATAGAGTACTATGTCTAAAAGGAGTGATGGGAATACAAGCATCGATAGAGTACTATGTCTAAAAGGAGTGATGGGAATACTATCAACGATAGAGTACTATGTCTAAAAGGAGTAATGGGAATACTATCAACGATAGAGTACTATGTCTAAAAGGAGTAATGGGAATACTATCAACGATAGAGTACTATGTCTAAAAGGAGTGATGGGAATACCAGCATCGATAGAGTACTATGTCTAAAAGAGGTGATGGGAATACCAGCATCGATAGAGTACTATGTCTAAAAGGAGTAATGGGAATACTATCAACGATAGAGTACTATGTCTAAAAGGAGTAATGGGAATACCATCAACGATAGAGTACTATGTCTAAAAGGAGTGATGGGAATACTATCAACGATAGAGTACTATGTCTAAAAGGAGTAATGGGAATACCATCAACGATAGAGTACTATGTCTAAAAGGAGTAATGGGAATACCATCAACGATAGAGTACTATGTCTAAAAGGAGTGATGGGAATACCATCAACGATAGAGTACTATGTCTAAAAGGAGTGATGGGAATAGCATCAACGATAGAGTACTATGTCTAAAAGGAGTGATGGGAATACCATCAACGATAGAGTACTATGTCTAAAAGGAGTAATGGGAATACCATCAACGATAGAGTACTATGTCTAAAAGGAGTAATGGGAATACCATCAACGATAGAGTACTATGTCTAAAAGGAGTGATGGGAATACCATCAACGATAGAGTACTATGTCTAAAAGGAGTGATGGGAATACCATCAACGATAGAGTACTATGTCTAAAAGGAGTGATGGGAATACTATCAACGATAGAGTACTATGTCTAAAAGGAGTAATGGGAATACTATCAACGATAGAGTACTATGTCTAAAAGGAGTAATGGGAATACTATCAACGATAAAGTACTATGTCTAAAAGGAGTAATGGGAATACTATCAACGATAGAGTACTATGTCTAAAAGGAGTGATGGGAATACCAGCAACGATAGAGTACTATGTCTAAAAGGAGTGATGGGAATACCATCAACGATAGAGTACTATGTCTAAAAGGAGTGATGGGAATACTATCAACGATAGAGTACTATGTCTAAAAGGAGTGATGGGAATACTATCAACGATAGAGTACTATGTCTAAAAGGAGTGATGGGAATACCATCAACGATAGAGTACTATGTCTAAAAGTAGTGATGGGAATACTATCAACGATAGAGTACTATGTCTAAAAGGAGTGATGGGAATACCAGCAACGATAGAGTACTATGTCTAAAAGGATTGATGGGAATACTATCAACGATAGAGTACTATGTCTAAAAGGAGTGATGGGAATACTATCATCGATAGAGTACTATGTCTAAAAGGAGTGATGGGAATACTATCATCGATAGAGTACTATGTCTAAAAGGAGTGATGGGAAAACCATCAACGATAGAGTACTATGTCGAAAAGCAATGTGGGAAACACCTTCGAGAATAGAATACTATGTCTAAAAGGAGATTTTGGAGCATAATGTAGATTATGTCTATTTGAAACGTTTTAGTAATCAGAATTTATAAGACACATAAAATATTGTATGACATTCGATGACTATTGGAAAACACATCGTATAGCATTTGATGACATTTTGAGGAACGCATTGTATGACATTTGATGACTAATCGAAGAACGCATTGTATGACATTTGATGACTAATCGAAGAACGCATTGTATGACATTTGATGACTAATCGAAGAACGCATTGTATGGCATTTGAAGACTAAATGAAGAACGCATTGCATGACATTGAATAACGCATTCTATGACATTTGATGACCATTGGAAGAACTCTCTGTTGCCAAAGATAAAAATGTAAACACAGTTTTCCTACCATTGCTCTGCCCCTACATCCAACCGCCACAGATTGATTTGACGAAAGACATCAGGAGAAGTAAAGTAAAGATACATGTTTAGTTCAACAATGTAGAGATGGATGTCAAGTTTAACAGCGTAGAGATGAATGTAAAGTTGAACAATGTAGAGATGGATGTAAAGTTTAACAATGTAGAGATGGATGTCAAGTTTAAAAATGTAGAGATGAATGTAAAGCTTAACAATGTAGAGATGGATGTAAAGTTTAACATGTAGAGGTAGATGTAAAGTTTAATAATGTAGAGATGGATGTAAAGTTTAACATGCAGAGGTAGATGTAAAGTTTAACAATGTAGAGATGGATGTCAAGTTTAACAATGTAGAGATGAATTTAAAGTTTAACAATGTAAAGATGGATGTAAATTTTAACAATTTAGAGATGGATTTAAAGTTTAATAATGTAGAGATGGATGTAAATATTAACAATGTAGAGATGGATTTAAAGTTTAATAATGTAGAGATGGATGTAAATATTAACAATGTAGAGATGGATTTAAAGTTTAATAATGTAGAGATGGATGTAAATATTAACAATGTAGAGATGGATTTAAAGTTTAACAACATAGAGATGGATTTAAAGTTTAACAACATAGAGATGGGTGTAAAGTTTGACAATGTAGAGACGGATTTGAGGTTTAACAATGCCTTCTAATGATTTCATCCAAATAAAATCTTGTACTAACTGTTATTCTAAGATGACCATTTCTTCATAGAACTAACTGGACATTTGAAACTGTGCTACGAGCATTGTTGTTCACCAGGTTTTGATGTAATCAGTTCGGCCTGTGAAGCGGTTAAACAATATTACTTGAGGAATTATTTATTTTATTTATTTATTTATGTACGCCTCGATTATATATGGATATCAGAAGCATTATGTCTCTTTTTCATTTATTTATTTGTTTTCATTTGTTGTCTTTAACTCTACTACTGCACAACGCACGACTGACCAGTGCCAATGTCCAAACATCAGTACTATTCTACTGACCAGTGCCAATGTCCAAACATCAGTACAGTACTACTGCACAACTCACGACTGACCAGTGCCAATGTCCAAAAATCAGTACTGTTCTACTGATCAGTGTCAATGTCCAAACATCAGTACAGTACTACTGCACAACTCACGACTGACCATTGCCAATGTCCAAACATCAGTACAATACTACTGCACAACTCACGACTGACCAGTGCCAATGTCTAAACATCAGTACAGTACTACTGCACAACTCACATGACTGGTCACGGTTACAGGTTTCATCAGTACAGTACTACTGCACAACTCACAACTGACCAGTGCCAATGTCCAAAAATCAGTACTGTTCTACTGTAAAACTCATGACTGAACAGGCCCAGTGTCCAAAAAAAACCCAGTACTGGTAAAATTAATACAAATGACCACCTAACAATAATATATACAATGGCAGCCCGTTAGAAGTAAATGGACTATATTAATGTGACATGTCAAGTCTCAGGATGGACCATGTCTCAAGTTTCCACTAATAGAAAAAAGGGCCATTATTACAATCTGAACTTTGTCGTCAAGGTCACGGTAAGTTAAAGTCATCAATTTAAAGTTACGGATTCATCGTGTCCTTGTTTAGTCAGGTCAACTTTTTGGAGATAAGAATCACAACTGTCAAACAAGCTCCCGAAGATAAGTGATCTGAAGTCATAAAAACATCCATTTTATGGATGTAAAATCATCAATTATGTTATGTATAAATATCGATTAGTTTGATTTATGTATTACACATTGTATGCCTGTTACCTTGTATTGTTCCATGGACAGTCATCATTGATAATGACTGATGAGTTTGTATTAAAGTGCAACACATTATAATGTCAGGGTTCAGGAACCATTTATGTAATATGTATGTAGTAGTCCTAGTACATTTATAATATATGTGTCCATCAATCAAACACAACATACACACACATACACACCAAACACTTTGTCAATCAGACATACTTGTTGCTTCGTTTAAATTTTACTTGTAACTAACTATCAGACAGCCTTCAATGCTGCCACTAACTGTCTGACCTTCTTCAATGCTGTCACCAACAGCCTGGCAGCCCTAAATGCTGTCACCAACAGCATGGCAGCCCTAAATGCTGTCACCAACAGCCTGGCAGACCTAAACGCTGTCACCAACAGCCTGGCAGCCCTAAACGCTGTCACCAACAGCCTGGCAGCCTTCAATGCTGTCACCAACAGCCTGGCAGACCTAAACGCTGTCACCAACAGCCTGGCAGCCCTAAACGCTGTCACCAACAGCCTGGCAGCCTTCAATGCTGTCACCAACAGCCTGACAGCCTTCAATGCTGTCACCAACAGCCTGGCAGCCCTAAATGCTGTCACCAACAGCCTGGCAGACCTAAACGCTGTCACCAACAGCCTGGCAGCCTTCAATGCTGTCACCAACAGCCTGACAGCCCTAAATGCTGTCACCAACAGCCTGACAGCCCTAAATGCTGTCACCAACAGCCTGACAGCCCTAAATGCTGTCACCAACAGCCTGACAGCCCTAAATGCTGTCACCAACAGCCTGACAGCCTTCAATGCTGTTATGACCATTCAGTTCATCGATATTTGGAAGCGTCTGGTTCGAGAGTTTTCATTGACATTTTACATCGTTACGTTTGTGTTTGTGTTTGTTCCTCCAATTTAATACTAGCGACATCCAGTCCATCAAGCTGACGTGGCTCTAAAACATTGTGTTCATCAGAGAGAAAAGTGCATGTCAAGACATGTCTAGCCGGTTTAAATCATGATTCTTAGCAAAAGGGGGAAAAAATTGGATGTTTAGCATTAAATAAAAGGGGAAGAAATTCTGTAAAGGGAGGCAACTGAACCTCTCAGAGCGAATTAAGCCTGGATTTAATGTAAAATAAGCAATAATATTTACAATAAGTTTGGAAAAAATTGGATGTTTAGCATTAAATAAAAGGGGAAGAAATTCTGTAAAGGGAGGCAACTGAACCTCTCAGAGCGAATTAAGCCTGGATTTAATGTAAAATAAGCAATAATATTTACAATAAGTTATCTTTCTTTGCTAGATGAAATGGAATAACAATTCTTACAAATATATTATATTATAGACATACAAATATAAATAACAATAAATGCATGTTTTCTTTTTCAAAAAAATATTTTAATTCTAACTCGCCTCAATCATCAATCATTTTCAAAACTGCTTTTTTAAAAATTGTTTTGTCTACTATTGAGACTTATGCAGTAAACTGTTTCAGTCCAGGAGAAGATTCTCTCAGTTTCTCTCTTTCGCTTCAATCCTCTCTCTCTTTCGATCACTCTCTCTCTTTCGCTTTCTCTATTTGTTGCTTCCTCTCTCATGCTTTCTCAGAATATCTCTGACTTTCTCTCTATCTACCTCTCCTACTTTCTATATCAACATGTCATTTACCGTCAAATTGTTTTTGAAAATTTATTGTGTTTAACCAAGTACTGAAATCAGTAGATCAAGAGAAACAATAGCAAAGCTGGCGATACTAGCGATATACTTTGACATTTCTGTTAAAAGTTAAATTCAGATAAACAGAAAAAATCTAAATCAACCTACAGCCCATCAAGGTGCAAGGTACAATCTTCGTCAGCTACAAATAATCATTGATAAGTGCAATCCTGCAATCATATAACGTCTGCAAACTGTCTAAAGGACAAATAGCAAAAATCTCTTCCAGCTAGGACAGAAGCTGTTGGCTTATGTATATTATATGTGTGTGTGTGTAAGTGTGGAGAAAATCATAACCCTCTAGAAAAGAAATTCTAGAAATTCCGTCACCTGATAGCATTCTTTAGAGCAAATAGCAAGTATTCAAATGTAAGCAACCTTAAATGAATAAGTCAGTAAAGTAGAGTTTGAATGGATGGGTCTTGAGGCCAGCTTTAAAGGCTGTGATGGTCGTTATATCTTGGATGTGTAATGGGAGAGAATTCCATTGTTTAGGGGCACAGAAGAGAAAGATCGTTCACCATATGTTTTATTGCGTGTTCTGGAAACAGAAAGAATACGAGTGTCAACGGAGGATCGAAGTTATCCCTTTCTCTATCTCTTTCTCCCTCACCCTTTTCAGTCTCCTCATCTCTCTCCCTCTTTCTGTGGGTGTGTTTCTCTCTCTCCCTCTTCCTTTTTCTTGACGTGTGTTTGTGTGTGTAGTTCTCTTACAATTAAAAAAAAATAATAATATGGGAAAGATGTATACATGTGGAATACAAGAATTATATAAGAATTATACTTGAAATATGCATAAAGTAACCAAGAAGTATACATGGAATAGTGTGAAGTAAACATGAAGTTTGCATTGAAGTATAAATGAAGTTTACATTTCAATCTCGGGGGCAAGTATTTGGTTAAAGACAACGTTAACAATCCATTGTGAAAGACATGAGCAGAAGCGAATGAGCACTATTCGTTATGTTACAAACGTCAAGACAAACATTACATAGAACATTACATAGAACATTGCATGGGGTATTGCTTAGAGCATTGCTGAGAACATTACATAGAACATTACATAGGGCTTTACATAGAACCTTGCATAGGGTATTGCATAGAGCATTGCTTAGAACATTACAAAGAACATTACATAGGGCATTACATAGGGTTTTACGTAGAACATTGCATAGAAATTTACATATACTATTACATAGAACATAACATGGAAGATTACATACAACTTTACAGGGAACATTGTTTTCAATTGCTATTGTTGCCTTATAATTCTGAATTCATCAGAAAATTTGCTGAAGAACAAATGAGCTGGTCTGATGTATAGCAAAAGGTAAGGATCAGTAGTGAGATGTTGCTGTCATTGACAGCCAACATTGTTAAAAATTAGTGAGATATTGCTGTCATTGACAGTCAGCATTGTTAATGAGTAGTGAGATATTGCTTCCATTGACAGCCAACATGAGGAGTGAGATATTGCTTCCATTGACAGCCAACATGAGGAGTGAGATATTGCTTCCATTGACCGCCAACATGAGTAGTGAGATATTGCTTCCATTGACAGCCAACATGAGCAGTGAGATATTGCTTCCATTGACAGCCAACATGAGTAGTGAGATATTGCTGTCATTGACAGCCAACATGAGTAGTGAGATATTGCAATTATATACAGTCAACATTGTAAATGAGTAGTTAGGTATTTCTTTCATTGACAGCTAACATTGTTAATGAGTAGTGATATAGTGCTGTCATGGACAGCCAACATTGTCATAACATAGTTAAACACAATTTTGTATACCTGAAGGGTTCTAATGCATACGTATACCTCTACTTATCAAACATTTGATTTCAGTCAAAGATGTCAATACAAAAACTATTGCAACGCAACTTGACGTAAATCAAAGAAAACATTTCTAGTTTTCTGAATATCGAGCTGACCGATTTTCATCCTTCTCTACAGACAGAGATCTTGCTTGGGTGGAGCCTTAGACTGGCATTTATATCTGGCCCAAACTTATTGCATTAACTTCACATTGAGAGTGATTGCTAGGAGTCGTGCCCCCTTCACCAATACCCACTGACTTGACATTGAGAGTGATTGCTAGGAGTCGTGCCCCCTTCACTAATACCCACTGACTTGACATTGAGAGTGATTGCTAGGAGTCGTGCCCCCTTCACCAATACCCACTGACTTGACATTGAGGGTGATTGCCAGGAGTCGTGCCCCCTTCACCAATACCCACTGACTTGACATTGAGGGTGATTGCTAGGAGTCGTGCCCCCTTCACCGATACCCACTGACTTGACATTGAGGGTGATTGCCAGGAGTCGTGCCCCCTTCACCAATACCCACTGACTTGACATTGAGGGTGATTGCCAGGAGTCGTGCCCCCTTCACCAATACCCACTGACTTGACATTGAGGGCGATTGCCAGGAGTCGTGCCCCCTTCACCAATACCCACTGACTTGACATTGAGTGGGGAAAGGATGTAAAATAAAAAGATGAAAATCTTTATGTCTATTTTTAGTTTTGAAAAACAACGTTTACGTCTTTCTTCCCGAAGAGATCAATTGTCAATTTAAAAATTTTTTTGTTGTTCTGCTTTGAAAGAGCAAAAAAATTGACCCCTCCCCCCCCCCCTTTCTACAATCAAACGACAAATGAAGAATTCAATAATCAACCCGAGTTGTCTCCCAGGAGTTGTCCTCGACACAACAATGATTGCGTGGCCTCCACTGGGACCGGAAACTCAGTGGAGACGTCCTAATCATGGGTGAGATAAGAAAACAAAATCACAAGTATCAACAGAATTCGCCACGCCTTTACATCATGCCACGCCTTTACATCAGGCCACGCCTTTACATCAAGGCCACGCCTTTACATCAAGGCCACGCCTTTACATCAGGCCACGCCTTTACATCAGGCCACGCCTTTACATCAGGCCACGCCTTTACATCAAGGCCACGCCTTTACATCAGGCCACGCCTTAACATCAGGCCACGCCTTTACATCAGGCCACGCCTTTACATCAAGGCCACGCCTTAACATCAGGCCACGCCCTTGCACCAGGCCACGCCCTTGCATCAGGCCTCGCCTTTTTATCTGGCCACGCCTATACAACGGTTTTTAAACAAATCTTGCGTTTGTTTTATTAGGATTTACTGTGAAGATTGCTGTTATACTCATATTGTGACAATGTCTGTTACACTCATATTGTGACAATGTCTGTTATACTTATATTGTGACAATGTCTGTTATACTGATATTGTGACAATGTCTGTTATACTCATATTGTGACAATGTCTGTTATACTCATATTGTGACAATGTCTGTTATACTCATATTGTGACAATGTCTGTTATACTCATATTGTGACAATGTCTGTTATACTTATATTGTGACAATGTCTGTTATACTCATATTGTGACAATGTCTGTTACACTCATATTGTGACAATGTCTGTTATACTCATATTGTGACAATGTCTGTTATACTCATATTGTGACAATGTCTATTACACTCATATTGTGACAATGTCTGTTATACTCATATTGTGACAATGTCTGTTATACTCATATTGTGACAATGTCTGTTATACTCATATTGTGACAATGTCTGTTATACTTATATTGTGACAATGTCTGTTATACTCATATTGTGACAATGTCTGTTACACTCATATTGTGACAATGTCTGTTATACTCATATTGTGACAATGTCTGTTATACTCATATTGTGACAATGTCTATTACACTCATATTGTGACAATGTCTGTTATACTCATATTGTGACAATGTCTGTTATACTCATATTGTGACAATGTCTGTTATACTCATATTGTGACAATGTCTGTTATACTTATATTGTGACAATGTCTGTTATACTCATATTGTGACAATGTCTGTTATACTTATATTGTGACAATGTCTGTTATACTCATATTGTGACAATGTCTGTTATACTTATATTGTGACAATGTCTGTTACACTTATATTGTGACAATGTCTGTTATACTCATATTGTGACATTGTCTGTTACACTCATATTGTGACAATGTCTGTTATACTCATATTGTGACAATGTCTGTTATACTCATATTGTGACAATGTCTGTTACACTCATATTGTGACAAATGTCTGTTATACTCATATTGTGACAATGTCTGTTATACTCATATTGTGACAATGTCTGTTATACTCATATTGTGACAATGGCTGCTAATCTCA
The DNA here is from genome assembly GCA_964033795.1 of Lymnaea stagnalis. Lineage (NCBI taxonomy): Eukaryota > Metazoa > Mollusca > Gastropoda > Lymnaeidae > Lymnaea > Lymnaea stagnalis. Next base: position 3,587,155 of record CAXITT010000002.1, on the reverse strand, counting down.
ATTTTTGACAATAGCTGTTGTCATCATATTGTCACAATGGCTGTTAACGTCATATTTTTGACAATGGCTGTTTTTCTCTTAGATGTGAAACAAAAAATTTATTGGACATAAATATGAAAATAACTGGAATTTTTTTATTTTTTTTAAAATATATTTATTCTCACAAGTGTAAAAAACTCACTTCTCTGGTTTTCTAATAGATTTTTAAAATGATTGATATTCAAATGAACAATCACAAAGTAATAAGGTTTCAAATGTTTCTTGTGTGTCTGTTTGTTTGTTGGATATTTTTGGATGTGAGGTACTCTCGCATTCATAGAAACCATAATCGACACACAATAAAACTTGAGTTGCATATGAGAGGATATACATGGTTAAGAGATACATCGAGAACTGAGCGGGAACTGGAGGAACTGGGTGGGAACTGAGCGGGAACTTTGTGAAAACTTGGGGAACTGGGTGGCAACTGGAGGAAATGGGAGAACTGGAGGAACTGGGTGGGAACTGTGCGGGAACTTTGTTAGAACTTTGGGTGGGAACTGGAGATACTGGGAGAACTGTAGGAACTGGGTGGGAATTCGGTGGGAATATGGGGAACTGGGTGGGAATTATTGGTACTGGAGTAAGTGGATATGCATTTGGTGGTAACTTGGGGAACTGGGTGGGAACTGGGGGAACTGGACGAATTTGCTAGGAATTCGTTGGGAACTTAGGGAACTGGATGGGAACTGGGGGAACTAGGCTCATGCCGCCTATCTGCTCAAATAAACAACTGACCAGACGATCCAAATACATCCTTAAGTTGTGACACAGTCATATTTTAGGTCATAATATATTTTGATGGAATAGAAATTAATTTTCCTTAATGTAGTAAATATTTAAGTCCAATTGGATTCTATATTTAACCAAAATATGCTTTTACTGTTAGTTAATAGGTCCTTATAATAACGGAAATCTATAAATTAACTTCTTTATTCATAAAAATGGAAACATACAATTTTGTTAGAGTATTTAGATGAAATCATTACATATTTATATTAAAATACAAACTTAGCGTTACTGACACAGAGCCAAAAAGAACGAACCTATCACAAAGTTATTACAAGTCACAGTGTTTCACGAACATCAAAAAAGCTTATAGCTTAAATTAAAAAAATGATACCAAAGTGAAAGCTTGTAAAAAAATATGATCTTTTCAAATCTTTCCGTTCTTGTGTATGGCAAAATCTTTGGAAGGCTATTTGACCCGCTCGCCGTTATCCTATCGAGCTGAAACTGGGCCCATGAACTTATTGCCGATGATGACGCATTCTTATTGCATCATAACCCTAAATGGTGGCAGTGGTATGTCTTTTTGTCATTACACTGTGGTTATATCCATATCTTTCTATTTTATTTATGCTCTCTGTTTTTTTTCCACTTTCTCTCTCTCTTGCGCTCTCCCTGTCTCTCTCTCTCTCTCTCCCTCTCTCTCTCTCTGTGCCTCTAGCGCCCTTTGCTTGAGGTCTCTTCCTTGTTCTAGCTCCAATTGTTTTAGCCTTCTTTTTTTCTTTCTGAAGCATCTATAAGCTTGATCTTTAGTTACAGCTCTAAACTAGGATCATTCTGAATGTTCAATGATGACACATCATCCTCAAAAAATAAAACATCCTCAGACAACAGATCGTCCTCAAACAATAGAATATTCTCAGACAACAAATCATCCTCAGACAACAGAACATCCTGAGACAACAGATTATCATCAGACAATAGATCATCCTTAGACAAAAGAACATTCTCAGACAAAAGATCATTCTCAGACAACATATCTTCAGTCACTAAGTGGACCGTGATCAAATATCTAAGTCTTCTATCAAGCAGAATGGGTTATTTTTATTCCTAAATGATTCACAGTGGCAAATAACATTTTTATATTACTTTTTTATCTAATGTCTCTACTGATGGTTTGTAACATTTGTCTAATGTCTCTACTGATGGTTTGTAACATTTGTCTAATGTCTCTACTGATGGTTTGTAACATTTAAATAATGTCTCTACTGATGGTTTGTAACATTTATCTAATGTCTCTACTGATGGGTTGTAACATTTACCTAATGTCTCTACTGATGTGTTGTAACATTTATCTAATGTCTCTACTGATGGGTTGTAACATTTGTCTAATGTCTCTACTGATGGGTTGTAACATTTGTCTAATGTCTCCACTGATGGGTTGTAACATTTGTCTAATGTTTCTACTGATGTGTTGTAACATTTATCTAATGTCTCTACTGATGGGTTGTAACATTTATCTAATGTCTCTACTGATGGGTTGTAACATTTGTCTAATGTCTCTACTGATGGGTTGTAACATTTGTCTAATGTCTCCAGTGATGGGTTGTAACATTTGTCTAGTGTCTCTACTGAAGGGATGTAACATTTGTCTAATGTCTCTACTGATGAGTTGTAACATTTGTCTAATGTCTCTACTGATGGGTTGCAACATTTATCTAATGTGTCTACTGATGGTTTCTAACATTTATCTAATGTCTCTACTGATGGGTTGTAACATTTGTCTAATGTCTCTACTGATGGCTTGTAACATCTGTCTAATTTCTCTACTGATGGGTTGTAACATTTGTCTAGTGTCTCTACTGAAGGGATGTAACATTTGTCTAATGTCTCTACTGATGAGTTGTAACATTTGTCTAATGTCTCTACTGATGGGTTGCAACATTTATCTAATGTGTCTACTGATGGGTTCTAACATTTATCTAATGTCTCTACTGATGGGTTGTAACATTTGTCTAATGTCTCTACTGATGGCTTGTAACATCTGTCTAATGTCTCTACTGATGTCTTGTAACATTTTTCTAATGTCTCTACTGATGGGTTGTAACATTTGTCTAATGTCTCTACTGATGGGTTGTAACATTTGTCTAATGTCTCTACTGATGTGTTGTAACATTTATCTAATGTCTCTACTGATATGTTGTAACATTTATCTAATGTCTCTACTGATGGGTTGTAACATTTGTCTAATGTCTCTACTGATGGGTTGTAACATTTGTCTAATGTCTCTACTGATGGGTTGTAACATTTGTCTAATGTCTCCACTGATGTGTTGTAACATTTATCTAATGTCTCCACTGATGGGTTGTAACATTTGTCAAGTGTCTCTACTGATTGGTTGTAACATTTATCTAATGTCTCTACTGATGGGTTGTAACATTTATCTAATGTCTCCACTGATGTGTTGTAACATTTATCTAATGTCTCCACTCATGGGTTGTAACATTTGTCTAGTGTCTCTACTTATGAGTTGTAACATTTATCTAATGTCTCTACTGATGGGTTGTAACATTTGTCTAATGTCTCTACTGATGTGTTGTAACATTTATCTAATGTCTCCACTGATGTGTTGTAACATTTGTCTAATGTCTCCACTGATGGGTTGTAACATTTGTCTAATGTCTCCACTGATGGGTTGTAACATTTGTCTAATGTCTCTACTGATGTGTTGTAACATTTATCTAATGTCTCCACTGATGGGTTGTAACATTTGTCTAATGTCTCTACTGATGTGTTGTAACATTTATCTAATGTCTCCACTGATGGGTTGTAACATTTGTCTAATGTCTCCACTGATGGGTTGTAACATTTATCTAATGTCTCCACTGATGGGTTGTAACATTTGTCTAATGTCTCCACAGATGTGTTGTAACATTTATCTAATGTGTCTACTGATGGTTTCTAACATTTGTCTAATGTCTCCATTGATGTGTTGTAAATTTGTCTAATGTCTCTACTGATGGGTTGTAACATTTGTGTAATGTCTCTACTGATGTGTTGTAACATTTATCTAATGTCTCTACTGATGGGTTGTAACATTTGTCTAATGTCTCTACTGATGGGTTGTAACATTTTTCTAATGTCTCCACTGATGGGTTGTAACATTTGTCTAGTGTCTCTACTGATGTGTTGTAACATTTATCTAATGTCTCCACTGATGTGTTGTAACATTTGTCTAGTGTATCTACTGATGTGTTGTAACATTTATCTAATGTCTCTACTGATGGGTTGTAACATTTGTCTAATGTCTCTACTGATGGGTTGTAACATTTGTCTAATGTCTCCACTGATGGGTTGTAACATTTGTCTAATGTTTCTACTGATGTGTTGTAACATTTATCTAATGTCTCTACTGATGGGTTGTAACATTTATCTAATGTCTCTACTGATGGGTTGTAACATTTGTCTAATGTCTCTACTGATGGGTTGTAACATTTGTCTAATGTCTCCACTGATGGGTTGTAACATTTGTCTAGTGTCTCTACTGAAGGGATGTAACATTTGTCTAATGTCTCTACTGATGAGTTGTAACATTTGTCTAATGTCTCTACTGATGGGTTGCAACATTTATCTAATGTGTCTACTGATGGTTTCTAACATTTATCTAATGTCTCTACTGATGGGTTGTAACATTTGTCTAATGTCTCTACTGATGGCTTGTAACATCTGTCTAATTTCTCTACTGATGGGTTGTAACATTTGTCTAGTGTCTCTACTGAAGGGATGTAACATTTGTCTAATGTCTCTACTGATGAGTTGTAACATTTGTCTAATGTCTCTACTGATGGGTTGCAACATTTATCTAATGTGTCTACT
>CAXITT010000002.1:3481316-3575342 GCA_964033795.1 Lymnaea stagnalis | reverse complement strand
CACTGCAAGTGGACAAGTATATTAACTTACAGCACTGCAAGTGGACAAGTATATTAACTTACAGCACTGCAAGTGGACAAGTATATTAACTTACAGCACTGCAAGTGGACAAGTATATTAACTTACAGCACTGCAAGTGGACAAGTATGTTAACTTACAGCACTGCAAGTGGACAAGTATATTAACTTACAGCACTGCAAATGAACAAGTATATTAACTTACAGCACTGCAAATGGACAAGTATATTAACTTACAGCACTGCAAATGGACAAGTATATTAACTTACAGCACTGCAAATCGACAAGTATATTAACTTACAGCACTCCAAATGGACAAGTATATTACTAGAAATGTAAAAAATATTCATCGACATATACACACAGTAAAAAATCTAGAAAGTCTTTTAGGACTCCTGCATGTCTGGTAAGTCCTTTAGGACTCCTTCAAGTCGGGTAAGTCTTTTAGGACTCCTACAAGTCTGGTAAGTCTTTTAGGACTCCTGCAAGTCGGGTAAGTACTTTAGGACTCCTGCAAGTCTGGTAAGTCTTTTAGGACTCCTGCAAGTCGGGTAAGTCCTTTAGGACTCCTGCAAGTCTGGTAAGTCTTTTAGGACTCCTGCAAGTCGGATAAGTCCTTTAGGACTCCTGCAAGTCTGGTAAGTCCTTTAGGACTCCTGCAAGTCTGGTAAGTCCTTTAGGACTCCTGCAAGTTGGGTAAGTCCTTTAGGACTCCTGCAAGTCGGGTAAGTCTTTTAGGACTCCTGCAAGTCGGGTAAGTCCTTTAGGACTCCTGCAAGTCGGGTAAGTCTTTTAGGACTCCTGCAAGTGGGGTAAGTCCTTTAGGACTCCTGCAAGTCGGGTAAGTCCTTTAGGACTCCTGCAAGTGGGGTAAGTCTTGTAAGTCTCCCAGTCACAGTCGACCGTTGTACTTATAATAAAGAAGTCACAGTTCTCCGGAAAAGAAAGTCTAGAAATTCAATGGTCAGAATGTTCTCCCTCTATGTTGATTTTCCAAATATTCAATGGTCAGAATGTTCTCCCTCTGTGTTGACCTTCCAAATATTCAATGGTCAGAATGTTCTCCCTCTATGTTGACCTTCCAAATATTCAATGGTCAGAATGTTCTCCCTCTGTGTTGACCTTCCAAATATTCAATGGTCAGAATGTTCTCCCTCTGTGTTGACCTTCCAAATATTCAATGGTCAGAATGTTCTCCCTCTGTGTTGACCTTCCAAATATTCAATGGTCAGAATGTTCTCCCTCTGTGTTGACCTTCCAAATATTCAATGGTCAGAATGTTCTCCCTCTGTGTTGACCTTCCAAATATTCAATGGTCAGAATGTTCTCCCTCTGTGTTGACCTTCCAAATATTCAATGGTCAGAATGTTCTCCCTCTGTGTTGACCTTCCAAATATTCAATGGTCAGAATGTTCTCCCTCTGTGTTGACCTTCCAAATATTCAATGGTCAGAATGTTCTCCCTCTGTGTTGACCTTCCAAATATTCAATGGTCAGAATGTTCTCCCTCTGTGTTGACCTTCCAAATATTCAATGGTCAGAATGTTCTCCCTCTGTGTTGACCTTCCAAATATTCAATGGTCAGAATGTTCTCCCTCTGTGTTGACCTTCCAAATATTCAATGGTCAGAATGTTCTCCCTCTGTGTTGACCTTCCAAATATTCAATGGTCAGAATGTTCTCCCTCTGTGTTGACCTTCCAAATATTCAATGGTCAGAATGTTCTCCCTCTGTGTTGACCTTCCAAATATTCAATGGTCAGAATGTTCTCCCTCTGTGTTGACCTTCCAAATATTCAATGGTCAGAATGTTCTCCCTCTGTGTTGACCTTCCAAATATTCAATGGTCAGAATGTTCTCCCTCTGTGTTGACCTTCCAAATATTCAATGGTCAGAATGTTCTCCCTCTGTGTTGACCTTCCAAATATTCAATGGTCAGAATGTTCTCCCTCTGTGTTGACCTTCCAAATATTCAATGGTCAGAATGTTCTCCCTCTGTGTTGACCTTCCAAATATTCAATGGTCAGAATGTTCTCCCTCTGTGTTGACCTTCCAAATATTCAATGGTCAGAATGTTCTCCCTCTGTGTTGACCTTCCAAATATTCAATGGTCAGAATGTTCTCCCTCTGTGTTGACCTTCCAAATATTCAATGGTCAGAATGTTCTCCCTCTATGTTGACCTTCCAAATATTCAATGGTCAGAATGTTCTCCCTCTATGTTGACCTTCCAAATATTCAATGGTCAGAATGTTCTCCCTCTATGTTGACCTTCCAAAAATTCAATGGTCAGAATGTTCTCCCTCTATGTTGACCTTCCAAATATTCAATGGTCAGAATGTTCTCCCTCTATGTTGACCTTCCAAATATTCAATGGTCAGAATGTTTTCCCTCTATGTTGACCTTCCAAATATTCAATGGTCAGAATGTTCTCCCTCTGTGTTGACCTTCCAAATATTCAATGGTCAGAATGTTCTCCCTCTGTGTTGGCCTTCCAAATATTCAATGGTCAGAATGTTCTCCCTCTGTGTTGACCTTCCAAATATTCAATGGTCAGAATGTTCTCCCTCTGTGTTGACCTTCCAAATATTCAATGGTCAGAATTTTCTCCCTCTGTGTTGACCTTCCAAATATCGTAAACAAACTTTCGCAATCAGCGGGTGGGGGGAGGGGGTGGCATGACCTCTCAAAAAGTTTATTGGTGACGACATAACAATAACAAAGGATGCAAGCAATACTCGACATGGCTCCACACCGTGCAGGGTGTACACAAACTGGCCATACACACAGACTATAACATTGGTTCTCAACCTTCCTATTGCAGCGACCCTTAAATACAGTTATTCATATTGTGGCGACCCCTAACCACAAAATTATTTTCGCTTCTACTTCATAACTGAAAGTATATGTGTTTTCCGATGGTCTTAGGCGACCCTTAGGAAACGGTCGTTCGACCCCCAAATGGGTCGAAACCCACAGGTTGAAAACCGCTGGGCTATAACATTTAGTCCATTATTCAATAATGTGTCTACGACATGGTGACGTTGTGTCATGTTTTTGTTGAGATGAACAACAATTAATTCAGTTTGACGACTCACGTGTCATTACATAATGAGTCACGTTATTAACGTGTGTTTAACTGCTTGTGCTTAAACATTGAGAGTAAAGCTATGGACCTAGTCTAACTTTGAAATATGAATGTAAAGATATGGACCTCCTAATCTGGGTATCAAATAAAAATTATAAGATGTAGACCTAGCATTCATATTGACTGAGATATATACAATGGTGAGCTATACGATGGATAACTAATTATTAAATGGTGTGAGTGTGTGAGAGAGGGGGGCATGACAGACGATTAGAAAAGGTGTGAACCTTTCGCTTATATGTATCTCTCAATTGTTGGCAAAGCTCAAAGAGTGAAATGGAGTTTGAGCAGTGGTCTTGTATACTGAACAGAGGAGTTTGAGTAGCGGCCTTGTATACTGAACAGAGGAGTTTGAGCAGTGTCCTTGAATACTGAACAGAGGAGTGTGAGCAATCGTCTTGTATACTGAACAGAGGAGTTTGAGTAGTGGTCTTGTATACTGAACAGAGGAGTTTGAGCAGTGGACTTGAATACTGAACAGAGGAGTGTGAGCAATCGTCTTGTATACTGAACAGAGGAGTTTGAGTAGTGGTCTTGTATACTGAACAGAGGAGTTTGAGCAGTCGTCTTTTATACTGAACAGAGGAGTTTGAGTAGTCGTCTTGTATACTGAACAGAGGAGTTTGAGTAGTGGTCTTGTATTCTGAACAGAGGAGTTTGAGTAGTCGTCTTGTATACTGAACAGAGGAGTTTGAGCAGTCGTCTTTTATACTGAACAGAGGAGTTTGAGCAGTCGTCTTGTATACTGAACAGTGAAGTTTGAGCAGTCGTCTTGTATTCTAAACAGTGGAGTTTGAGCAATCGTCTTGTATACTGAACAGATGAGTTTGAGTAGTGGTCTTGTATACTGAACAGAGGAGTTTGAGCAGTCGTCTTTTATACTGAACAGAGGAGTTTGAGTAGTGGTCTTGTATACTGAACAGAGGAGTTTGAGTAGTGGTCTTGTATACTGAACAGAGGAGTTTGAGTAGTGGTCTTGTATACTGAACAGAGGAGTTTGAGCAGTCGTCTTTTATACTGAACAGAGGAGTTTGAGCATTCGTCTTGTATACTGAACAGTGAAGTTTGAGCAGTCGTCTTGTATTCTAAACAGTGGAGTTTGAGCAATCGTCTTGTATACTGAACAGAGGAGTTTGAGTAGTGGTCTTGTATACTGAACAGAGGAGTTTGAGCAGTTGTCTTGTATACTGAACAGAGGAGTTTGAGTAGTAGTCTTGTATACTGAACAGAGGAGTTTGAGTAATGTCTTGTATACTGAACAGATGAGTTTGAGTAGTGGTCTTGTATACTGAACAGAGGAGTTTGAGCAGTGGTCTTGTATACTGAACAGAGGAGTTTGAGCAGTCGTCTTGTATACCGAGCAGATGACCAACATGTCCACATAATATATTTCTGACCAATGATTTAATAAAGTTTGACCCAGATGTTGACAGATATTAATGACAGATGAAGGAATGAAATCTGACTAAGATGTCCACAGATAATACTGACCGATGATGCAATAAAATCTGACTGAGATGTCCACAGATAATACTGACCGATGAAGTAATAATCAACTGCATTTTTATTATTACACTTTTTTAACCATGCAATGCGCAGATCCACAAACGGAGAAAATATTGCTTAATATTTCAAACGTCTAAATCCGTTCACAAGGCCATCAGAATCCTTTGATGAATCCATGGCAGATAGGAAAAAGAAATGTATTTCCAAGCTATAACAGTTCTTTTGGCTCATTACATTTCTTGATCTTGGCAGACTGCCTTTTATTTATACTCCTAATTTTATCAGCTGTTTTCGCCGTCAGACTATCAGCTATTTTACGCATCAGACTAACAGCTATTTTACTCATCAGACTATAAGCTATTTTACTCATCAGACTATCAGCTATTTTACTCATCAGACTATCAGCTGTTTTACTAATCAGACTATCAGCTATTTTACTCATCAGACTATCAGCTATTTTACTCATCAGACTGTCAGCTATTTTACTCATCATGAGTAAGAGAATGATAGTGAACCTTGAGTGAAGGACAGGTAGTGAATTTCGAGTCATAGACACACGGAAAGCAACTTCAGGTCTCTGTAAATCTTTACATCTGATATTGTCAGCTGTAAATCAGTAAATACTTTAGAGAGTAAATCAGTCTAATATGATCCATGTAAACACGTGGAGAGATGATGTGATGTACGACTGGACAAGTCTGACATGCTGGTAATAAGCTAATCATGTCCCCATCTTAACCTACAGCTTTTAGATTTACGTGAATCACGTGATCTCTGTGCTTCTCCTCATTTTGGAGCCGATTTGCCACGGCAAACCAAAGCAACATATCTCAAACTAGTGTGCCACATCAAACCAAGCAACCTCTCAGAGTGCCGCATCAAGCCAAGCAACATCTCACAAACTAGTGTGCCACATCAAACCAAGCAACATCTCAGAGTGCCGCATCAAGCCAAGCAACATCTCACAAACTAGTGTGCCACATTAAACCAAGCAACATCTCAGAGTGCCGCATCAAACCAAGCAACATCTCTCAAACTAGTGTGCCACATTAAACGAAGCAACATATCTCAAACTAGTGTGCCACATCAAACCAAGCAACATATCTCAAACTAGTGTGCCACATCAAACCAAGCAACATATCTCAAACTAGTGTGCCACATCAAACCAAGCAACATATCTCAAACTAGTGTGCCACATCAAACCAAGCAACATATCTCAAAAACTAGTGTGCCACATCAAACCAAGCAACATATCTCAAACTAGTGTGCCACATCAAACCAAGCAACCTCTCAGAGTGCCGCATCAAGCCAAGCAACATCTCACAAACTAGTGTGCCACATCAAACCAAGCAACATCTCAGAGTGCTGCATCAAGCCAACCAACATCTCACAAACTAGTGTGCCACATTAAACGAAGCAACATCTCACAGAGTGCAGCATCAAACCAAGCAACATCTCTCAAACTAGTGTGCCACATCAAACCAAGCAACATCTCTCAAACTAGTGTGCCACATCAAAACAAGCAACATCTCACAGAGTGCAGCATCAAACCAAGCAACATCTCTGAAACTGCGGCACACCGATTGTGAAGTTCTGTGCTAGAGGATTTATGGAGAATCCATAATTTATTGATAATCATTATACTACCCCAACTTCTGTTTAGAATGTTTCAGTTGTAACGAGCTAAATATAACTTATTGCATGATGTTGATTGTGAAGTTCTGTGCTAGAGGATTTATGGAGAATCCATAATTTATTGATAATCATTATACTACCCCAACTTCTGTTTAGAATGTTTCAGTTGTAACGAGCTAAATATAACTTATTGCATGATGTTAGCTTTTGGCTTTCCACGTGTGTTAACATGGCCTCCATTCAGCAAGGGAAGCTGCGGCCAATAAATTAAGAGATGAGATCGTCCCAATCTCCATTGTATGCACCAGCAGGAGGCCTGTGTTAGCACAAGATTGTATGATAATGTTAAAGGTGTCAAGGGAAATTAGAAACGCCATAATGGATAGAGTTAGACATTGTTTAACTCTGACGAAGAGACCCAGACATTTAGTCTCAAAAAACGTTGTGTCGTCATGACAGATCGTACTTGATTTGCTGTCAACAAATTTACGCACAGTATCATCAGCAAGCAGCATGGTGCTACACATTTAATGATAGGGGGGGGGGGAGGTAAGGTTGAATTCTTTGGCTTGTGGTGAATAACAATTAGGTCAATATGCGGGCTTTAACAGAGGTACTAACAACGTACTTGAGATAGTACAGTCAACATAGTGCTTTAACAGATGTACTTACAGTGTACTTGAGATAGTACCGTCAACTCGGTACAATGATTATCAAACANTGAATAACAATTAGGTCAATATGCGGGCTTTAACAGAGGTACTAACAACGTACTTGAGATAGTACAGTCAACATAGTGCTTTAACAGATGTACTTACAGTGTACTTGAGATAGTACCGTCAACTCGGTACAATGATTATCAAACATTACCTATAAATTCATCTAGAAGTTCATCTAGAAGTTCATCTAGAAGTTCATCTATAAATTCATCTAGAAGTTCATCTAGAAGTTCATCTAGAAGTTCATCTAGAAGTTCATCTATAAATTCATCTAGAAGTTCATCTAGAAGTTCATCTATAAATTCATCTATACATTCTTATATAAATTCATCCATAAATTCTCCCATAAATTCATCAATAAATTCAACTACAAATGCATGCCGATGCAGAACCTGATATTTGTTATGGAATTATCTGAATAACATAAACGACCGTCTGGGAGATATCCCCTAGTCATCTTTGATAAGTTTAGGGATTATTCTAGAAACATTTGATACAATTTGTTTGAGATAATGTGTCAAGAAGAAGATTATAGTCACCAGCAACCATTTCTCTACGGATTATGCTGTCGCCATGGCATGGGCTAACGGAACACCCTAGGCACCAAAGCATGAGTGCGCATGACTCAGACATGAGTGCACTGACTCAGACATGGGTGCACTGCCTCAAACATGGGTGCACTTACTCAGACATGGGTGCACTGCCTCAAACATGGGTGCACTTACTCAGACATGGGTGCACTGCCTCAAACATGGGTGCACTTACTCAGACATGGGTGAACTGACTCAGACATGGGTGCACTAAAAAAATCATGGGTGCACTAACTCAGAAATGGGTGCACTGACTCAGACATGGGTGCACTGACTCAGACATGGGTGCATTACATCAGACATGGATGTACTGACTCAGACATGGGTGCACAGACTCAGACATGGGTACACTGACTCAAACATGAGTGCACTGACTTAGATATGGGTGCACAGACTCAGACATGGGTGCACTAACTCAGTAATGGGTGCACTAACTTAGACATGCGTGCACTGACTCAGACATGGCGCAATGACTCAGAAATGGGTGCACTATCTGAGACATGGGTGCACTGACTCAGACATGGCTGCACTGACTCAGACATGGGTGCACTAAATCAGAAATGGGTGCACTGACTCAGACATCGGTGCACTAACCATATGGCTGGGCGTCTCATCCATATGACTCGGTGGCTCAGCTTTATGACTCGGTGGCTCAGCCATATGACTCGGAGGCTCAGCCCATGACCAGGCGGCTAAACCTTACAAACCTTGCCAACCCTACTCAGCGCTACCATCCTACTCAGCCGTACTATCCTACTCTGCCCTACCATCCTACTCATCCCGATCACCCTTCTCAACCCTACCACCCTCCTCAACCCTACCACCATCCTCAACCCTACCACCCTCCACAAGCACACCATCCTACTCAACCCTACCAACCTCCTCAACGTTATCACCCTCCTCAACCACACCACCATACTCAACCCTACCACCCTCCTCAACCTTACCTCCCGACTCAACCCTACCGATCTCCTCAGCCTTACCACCCTCCTCAGCCCTACCACCCTCCTCAGTCCTACCACCCTCCTCAACCCTACCACCCTGCTCAACGTTACCACCCTCCTCAACCACACCATCGTACACAACCCTACCACCGTCCTCAACCCTAACACTCTCCTAAACCCTACCGACCTCCTCAGCCTTACCACCCTCCTCAGTCCTAACACCCTCCTCAACTCTACCACCCTCGTCAACGTTACCACCTCCTCAACGACACCATCGTACTCAACCCTACCAACCTCTTCAAGCCTAATACCCTCCTTAACCCTACCACCCTCTTCAACCACACCATCCTACTCAGCCCTACCATCCTCCTCAACCCTACCATTCTCCTCAACCCTAACACCTTCCTCAACCCTACCACCCTCCTCAACCCTACAACTCTCCTCAACCTGACCTACCGTCTTAACCCTACCTACCGTCTCAACCCTACCTACCGTCTCAACCCTACCACCCGTCTTAACCCTACCACCCGTCTTAACCCTACCACCCGTCTTAACCCTACCACCCGTCTAACCCTACCACCCGTCTTAACCCTACCACCCGTCTTAACCCTACCTACCGTCTCAACCCTACCTACCGTCTCAACCCTACCTACCGTCTCAACCCTACCACCCGTCCCAACCCTAAAACTCCTCTTAACCCTACCACCCATCTCAACCCTAACCACAATCACTTGTTTAGAAAGTCTCTAGATGGTACTGACCACGACACTGTACTGACCATCACAAAGATGGTGCTTGTCTCTAAGTTCATACTAAACACTGAGGACCCAGTAACCTAACATTGGTCAATCTACCACCTACAGTAAAAAACAAATCTTTTAAAAGAAATGCCAGTAAGTACAGTTTTTTATAGTAATCCATTTCTGCTTTTAAGTCTGTGCATGGGTCTCTGCCAGTCTGTGCATGAACTGGCTGTAAATCTATTCCCAGGACAGAACGTTCCACACACGGATAAATCTCTAAATTAGGCGTGTTGGGATATGATGGTGCTTCATGAATGTTGAGTCGATTCGTTTTGGTAGGGGAGGCAAAATAGGAATAGACAACTAACCTAGGAAAGATAACAAATGGTTAGCTTTAAGTTGTTAACATCTTCATTTTGTTAACATCTTCCTTTTGTTTGACATTTTAGCTCTGTGTTACGAAGTTTGATAGAAAATAAGTTTAAAAGTGTTCATTTAGAATCGTATGTCTCAATGTGCCACAAAAAATGTCTGTCTGTCTGTCTGCCCGCACCCACGCACGTACGGACGTACGTATGCATGTGTGTAAGTATGTATGCGTGTATATTTGTGTGTATGCTCGTGGTAGTGTGTTTTAACATTTTAACATAAGTTTGAGTAATATAGTGTCAGAAACTATATTAGAAATTATTTAATATCACATTGTGAAGAGATTGGTTCAACATCTCCTCATCGTTATAAACAGACGCTATGACCCATTTTTATCGACACTTTTAGATCTAATGCAGCGGTTCTCAACTTGTAGGTCGCGACCCTTTTGGGGGTCGAACGATCCTTATTTAGCGGTCGCCTAAAATCATCGGAAAACACATATTTATGAAGTAGCAACGAAAATTATTGTATGGTTAGGGGTCACCACAACATTAACTTTATAAGAGGGTCGCGGCAGTAGGAAAGTTCAGAACCACTGACCTAGTGACCCCATTTTTTGAAAATAATATATCTAGATACTTCTTATGTAGGCAATGCTTAACATTGGCATTCTTTGTTCTTGCCAATGCTAAAAACAAGTCTCAACGTGTCATCCAGCAGGACGGCTCTCTGAGTGTCATCCAGCAGGCGGCTCTCTGAGTGTCATCCAGCAGGACGGCTCTCTGAGTGTCATCCAGCAGGACGGCTCTCTGAGTGTCATCCGGCAGGACGGCTCACTGCTTGTAAGTTAAATTAACAAAGTTAAACAACGCACTTCTCGTGGCACTTGGAAATGACCGCTAAATGTTTGGCACTTTTCAATGTTACCCTTCCATGAACGACCACTGGCACCTCATGTGGAATTCTGGGAGATGTGAATGAACTCCATTCCCTGGAACTGCTGGGCGTAATGAAGTCATGACTGAATTTGAATGCCACAAAAGGTCTGACCTTCAGCTCTGGTCTAAAGCCCAGCTACCGCACAGGAAATAGTCTGTGCTTGGCTGACCTAATAACCCTTTGCCGCCATCCATCCAAGAGTCATGATCTACTTCTGGGGGACGCTAGTGAAATTACAGAACAAAGTCTACAGCTTGCGAATGGAACAAACTTTTGCTTAATAGATTTGAACTGTAATCTCCGAGCTGGAATAGCTCGACCACTATTCGAGGGCGAACAGGATCTGACAAGTGCCTGCCGTTTGTAAAGCTTTTATGTAGCGGGGAAATGGTCAGAAAAGAGATTTGATCGAGAAAGAGCGATAAGAAGGTGAATGTTTCAGGGGACTTTAGTCAAGCATTGAGTGTGTATTCCAGGAAAACATCAGTAATTACAGAGGAGGGGGTGTGTCTTACAGATGCCTGTGCTTGTGGCGATGTTTGAGACACCGTGAAGTGTCATTCATTCATTCATTCATTAGTAATCTACATAACATCTGCTCAGTGACGTCATTAGGGTTTGTGGGCCTCACCGTGTGGCACCTTCAAAGGGTGAACATGTTACCACTACACTAGGGACAGGTGGACAAGTTTAGCTATACACTAGGGACAGGTGGACAAGTTTACCACTACACCAGGGACAGGTGGACAAGTTTACCACTACACTAGGGACTTGTGGACAAGTTTAACACTACACTATAGTATAGGGACAGGTGGACAAGTTTACCACTGCACTAGGGACAGGTGGACAAGTTTACCACTACACTAGGGACTTGTGGAAAAGTTTACCACTTCATTAGGGACAGGTGGACACGTTTACCACTACACTAGGGACTTGTGGACAAGTTTACCACTACACTATAGTATAGGGACAGGTGGACAAGTTTACCACTACACTAGGGACAGGTGGACAAGTTTACCACTACACTAGGGACTTGTGGACAAGTTTTTAGTTAGAAACCGATGACCGCAAGACGCCCAGCAATAATGAAGATTGGATTGCACACCAACAGACAGACGAGGCAGACCGGATTACACTAGAACTCCCAAAATAGTACAATATCGCCTCAAAATAAATAGTATTTTGAAATTGTACAATAGCTTATTGTAATAGTACATAACTTAACGTACATTGTATCACATTTCAAATTAAGGTCACTTCTTAAAGTAGATATCTGACGTTTATATATTTACATACAGTGCACTCTTGAAAATTGAGAGGTGCCCGCCATTTGCCATTTTGACACACGAAAAGATGGGGGGGGGGGGGGGTAGGACTAACGTTGAGGACGCACGCAGAATGCAGAAGTCACTCGAGCAAAAGTGGGGTTGGGATAGGGGAGGGGGCTGAGTCACATCTAATTTAGTATTATTTTTGTAAAAATTGAAAACACATGGATGATGCACTTCCTTGTATATTGGAATATAGTGTGGCATCATTTTACACTTAATCGTAACAATTGTGGACGTTTAGGATCTCCTTAGCCATCTGTATTTTATAAATCATTTTTAGTAGGTACTAAATAGTGAAACTGTTTTATTATTTATTACGTTGTTCAATCTATTTGTATTTAAATCCCTCTAAAGATGAGCGAGAAATCCAGAAATGGCTCAAAAAATTGTGTATGCAGATTTCATTTGAGTTTATGCAAAACATGAAAATAATCGCAAAGTAGATGAAGAAATAAGTTCGTAAGTGATAAATCCCATGGGGCCACAATATTTAACGGTCGACAATTACCGAAGACTGCATTAAGCATAGGATCTTTTGACTTGAGTTTCGGTTAACATATAATCGAATAACTACATCCAGCTGTACTGGGAGAAGAGGAGGGCTGGAGTATTAAATATGTTCAGCTGCCTAGTGACTACTAAAAATAGATTTCAAACGCCACTCATTAGATCGTATGCCCCCCCCACCCCCCGTGTGCTTCCTGTTCAACATATCCCCTCCCCATTTCCACCTGCGTACGTCATTTAATTAGGGAAGGTCTCTGGTGAATCGCACTTCTATATCCATTCATCACCGTCTATAGAAAGAAGAGAGGTAAAACTTCTCTGTCCATTCACCTCCGTCTATAGAAGTGAGTTAAAACTTCTCTGTCCATTCACCTCCGTCTATACAAGTGAGTTACAACTTCTCTGTCCATTCAACGCCGTCTATAGAATTGAGTTAAACCTTCTCTTTCCATTCGACGCCGTCATACGAACCTGCACGCATAGGCATCAAGTAGCCGAAAAGTCTTCAACACCAGCAGCTAATGTACTACCAATCTGTCACATGGTTCCAGTCGCCTTGTTCCAACTGTGTGTCATTTCTGCTGTCTTCTGGAAATTTAAATGGGCAGCAGCTAAGACATGATTTGGCAAAACTAAAAAAAAAAATTGTTTGAAAACTGGCTTAGCTGTTTGTTATTGTTGTCTTCTTCTTTATTAGCTTTGTATTTCTGAAAATTTCAATCCGGCATGTGCCATGAGATTCAAAGGCAGACCACCAGCTTGGAAACCACTGCTTTCTTTCATATGATAGCAGATTGCCTTTACATTCAAGAACAGGGTACCACCAGAACAGGGTGCCACAAGAACAAGGTTCCACCAGAACAGGATGCCACCAGGACAAGTTGCCACCAGAACAAGTTGCCACCAGAACAGGGTGCCACCAGAACAGGGTGATACCAGAACAGGGTGCCACCAGAACAGGGTGCCACCAGAACAAGCTGCCACCAGAACAGGGTGCCGCTAGAAAAGGGTGCCACGAAAACAGGGTGCCACCAGAACAAGGTGCCACCAGAACAAGGTGCCGCTAAAACAGGGTGCCACCAGAACAGGGTGATACTAAAGAAGTCTAGCGAAAATGATAACTAATATTGGTCTAAATTTCAGTATTAAGTTGAAAATAGTGATTTTCGACATATGGCTAGACAACTGTAAACAATGACGGTTGAAATAAGGTGACGCTGTCTGTCCCGTGTTCACCGCAGATTTGTAATCTTTCTGAAACAATTTTTTTAATAATGTTCAAACTTTTTCTATTATTTTAAATGAGTTTCATATCACGTGACATTTCACTAAAAGAAGTGCAAACTCAGATAAAGGATCTTCAGGAGGCAAAAATGTAGTTATATAAATTTTGCTCGGTAAGGCTGCGCCATAATAATGGACATGGGATTCATATCTATTTTTTTCTATACTTTTGTTATCCAACTAAATCTGGCAACTGATAAACACGTCGGCAAGGCAAATGAGCACTGTCCTTATTCCAAGCCTACTGACCAGTGTCCATCATCTTATCTCAGATATTGACATAATGGACTATCAGTGGAGATCAGAAAACTTACCTACATTGAAGGGAAATGTAAAATGGAAAACCAAAGGGATTGAATGGGATGCTCGAGGGATTGGATGGGATGCTCATGGGATTGGATGGGATGCTCATGGGATTGAATAGGATGCTCATACGATTGGATGGGATGCTCGAGGGATTGGATGGGATGCTTATGGGATTTAATGGGATTTTTATTGGGTTAAATAGGATGCTCATGGGATTAAATGGGATGCTCGAGGGATTGGAAGAAATTCTCGTAGGATTGTATATGTTCATTGGATTTAATGGGATGCTCATGGAATTGGATGGGATGCTAATGGGATTGAATGTGATGCTCATGGGATTGGATGAGATGCTTATGGGATTGGATGGGATGCTTATGGGATTGGATGGAGCGTTAGTGGGATAAAGGCAAAAGAATATGTTGTAAAACATGACATAAGATTATATTTTGGATAATAATATAAGATTATGATGTGCAGAATAGCATAAGATTATAAAGTCGAGAGTGACAAAAATATTACAATGTGGGGAGTCAGTTAACACTATAATCTCTAGAATGACATCAGGTTACAGCTTTTACAATGACATCAGGTTATAGCTTTTAGAATGACATCAGGTTACAGCTTTTAGAATGACATCAGGTTATAGCTTTTAGAATGACATCAGGTTATAGCTTTTAGAATGACATCAGGTTATAGCTTTTAAAATGACATCATGTTATAGCTTTTAAAATGACATCATGTTATAGCTTTTAGAATGACATCATGTTATAGCTTTTAGAATGACATCAGGTTACAGCTTTTAGAATGACATCAGGTTATAGCTTTTAGAATGACATCATGTTATAGCTTTTAGAATGACATCATGTTATAGCTTTTAGAATGGCATCATGTTATAGCTTTTAGAATGACATCAGGTTATAGCTTTTAGAATGACATCAGGTTACAGCTTTTAGAATGACATCAGGTTATAGCTTTTAGAATGACATCAGGTTATAGCTTTTAAAATGACATCATGTTATAGCTTTTAGAATGACATCATGTTATAGCTTTTAGAATGACATCAGTTTATAGCTTTTAGAATGACATCATGTTATAGCTTTTAGAATGACATCATGTTATAGCTTTTAGAATGACATCAGGTTACAGCTTTTAGAATGACATCATGTTATAGCTTTTAAAATGACATCAGGATATAGCTTTTAGAATGACATCAGGTTATAGCTTTTAAAATGACATCATGTTATAGCTTTTAGAATGACATCATGTTATAGCTTTTAGAATGACATCAGTTTATAGCTTTTAGAATGACATCATGTTATAGCTTTTAGAATGACATCAGGTTATAGCTTTTAGAATGACATCAGGTTACAGCTTTTAGAATGACATCAGGTTATAGCTTTTAAAATGACATCAGGTTATAGCTTTTAGAATGACATCAGGTTATAGCTTTTAGAATGACATCAGGTTACAGCTTTTAGAATGACATCAGGTTATAGCTTTTAAAATGACATCAGGTTATAGCTTTTAGAATGACATCAGGTTATAGCTTTTAGAATGACATCATGATATAGCTTTTAGAATGACATCAGGTTATAGCTTTTAGAATGACATCAGGTTATAGCTTTTAGAATGACATCATGTTATAGCTTTTAGAATGACATCAGTTTATAGCTTTTAGAATGACATCATGTTATAGCTTTTAGAATGACATCAGGTTATAGCTTTTAGAATGACATCAGGTTACAGCTTTTAGAATGACATCAGGTTATAGCTTTTAAAATGACATCAGGTTATAGCTTTTAGAATGACATCAGGTTATAGCTTTTAGAATGACATCATGTTATAGCTTTTTGAATGACTTCAGGTTATAGCTTTTAGAATGACATCAGGTTATAGCTTTTAGAATGACATCATGATATAGCTTTTAGAATGACATCAGGTTATAGCTTTTAGAATGACATCAGGTTACAGCTTTTAGAATGACATCAGGTTATAGCTTTTAAAATGACATCAGGTTATAGCTTTTAGAATGACATCAGGTTATAGCTTTTAGAATGACATCATGATATAGCTTTTAGAATGACATCAGGTTATAGCTTTTAGAATGACATCAGGTTATAGCTTTTAGAATGACATCAGGATATAGCTTTTTGAATGACATCAGGATATAGCTTTTAGAATGACATCAGGATATAGCTTTTAGAATGACATCAGGTTATAGCTTTTAGAATGACATCAGGATATAGCTTTTAAAATGACATCAGGATATAGCTTTTAGAATGACATCAGGCTATAGCTTTTAGAATGACATCAGGTTATAGCTTTTAGAATGACATCAGGTTATAGCTTTTAAAATGACATCAGGATATAGCTTTTAGAATGACATCAGGTTATAGCTTTTAGAATGACATCATGTTACAGCTTTTAGAATGACATCATGTTACAGCTTTTAGAATGACATCAGGTTACAGCTTTTAGAATGACATCAGGTTATAGCTTTTAGAATGACATCAGATTATAGCTTTTAGAATGACATCAGGTTATAGTTTTTAGAATGACATCAGGATATAGCTTTTTGAATGACATCAGGATATAGCTTTTAGAATGACATCAGGATATAGCTTTTTGAATGACATCAGGTTATAGCTTTTAGAATGACATCAGGATATAGCTTTTTGAATGACATCCGGATATAGCTTTTAGAATGACATCAGGTTGTAGCTTTTAGAATGACATAAGGATATAGCTTTTAGAATGACATCAGGTTATAGCTTTTAGAATGACATCAGGTTATAGCTTTTTGAATGACTTCAGGTTATAGCTTTTAGAATTACATCAGGGTATAGCTTTTAGAATGACATCATGTTATAGCTTTTTGAATGACTTCAGGTTATAGCTTTTAGAATGACATCAGGATATAGCTTTTAAAATGACATCAGGATATAGTTTTTAGAATGACATCAGGATATAGCTTTTAGAATGACATCAGGTTATAGCTTTTAGAATGAAATCATGTAACAAAGTTTTGACTGACCCAATGTTTTCACATTTTAAGGTCATAAAGTTATAGCAGTAAGGGTCACTTTGCTAATATTTAAATTTCGTGGAAATTGAAAAAAGCTTAAGAACCTGTGTACTATTTTTCTGGGAAGGCTTTTGTTCACTAAAAATCCCGTTTCAGAATCACTGGTCCACATAAGATGATTTAAAAAAAAAAATCTAATTTATTCATTATACATTTAAAATGACAATTCCTTTTCCACGTAGAAGTAAACTAATAAATAATCTGTAATTGTTTACAATTCCCTAAGTGACCTTTTGTATTGATTATATTAAATGTATTTGAAATCCAAGAATCAAGTTACTTTGTATGAAAATAGCATTTGGATGGATTCTGTTTACAATCGTCTGCACAAAGACCACGTATCATCACTTTGTTTTGTCATCCCACATCATACGTCATCTGTATGTTTTTGTCATAATTACCACCACATGTCATCGTTGTTTTTGTCATCCCCCAATCAGTACGTTTTTTGTCATCCCACCATTACATGTCATCATAATGTTTTTGTCATAGTTACCACCTTGCTACCCTGTTATCTTGATGGTGTAGATGTGAATAAAAATACCAGCGTGCCCATCCCATCCAGTGAGAACTAATCGGCTTAAACTGCACCGACCACTTTGTTAGATTAGCCGGCACATGAAACATCACCTTCAAAGGCCAGGCCGCATCAACTCCCACAGCTTAGTGAAGTGCCTGGCGCCTGGCGTTCACACGGTTTACGCAGGAGATCCTTGAACTCGTCCTATAAAATCACCTGGGATTTGTTTAATCTGATGAGAAGCTTTTAAGTACTTCTTTTTAAAAGCAAACCTGTTAATGTGAACTTTTTCAAAACATATTCCGTTACATTATAGATTATTGAAATAATAATCCTTATTTAAAATATTTCACCTTTTCAATAAAAAATCACATCAATGAAAGGCATCCCTTATCCTAAAGAGTCGCTTAAATTTTCCCTTCTTTGTATTACCTGCTCTAAGCCTGGTTCGAGATCAAATATAGCCGCCATAATTGGGAAAGTAAAGATTTCAAGAGAATTCTAGCGAGAAAAGATTTGATAATCTTAAGAAAATGGTTGAACAGTGATGGGGAGCTCTAGCTTTCTAAATGTGCTTTCTGTGATAACCTTTAAGTCATATCTTGCACATGAGCTAAACTTAAAGTGCTACATTGTATTTAACCTAAACATTAAGTCAAATCTTGCACATGAGCTAAACTTAAAGTGCTACATTGTATTTAACCTAAACATTAAGTCAAATCTTGCACATGAGCTAAACTTAAAGTGCTACATTGTATTTAACCTAAACATTAAGTCAAATCTTGCACATGAGCTAAACTTAAAGTGCTACATTGTATTTAACCTAAACATTAAGTCAAATCTTGCACATGAGCTAAACTTAAAGTGCTACATTGTATTTAACCTAAACATTAAGTCAAATCTTGCACATGAGCTAAACTTAAAGTCCAATCTTGTAGGTGAGCTAACCATAAAGCCATATCTTTGCATGAGCTACACGTAAAGCCACATCTTGTACATAAGTTAAACTTAATGGTGTCTTCCTCATGAGCTGACCTTAAAGCAGGGGTCTCAAACTCAAATTATCCGCGGGCCGCAGGAGATAGAGTCTGAGTGAGACTGGGCCGCAGCTAGTATTCCACAAAAAATGATTACAAATTCAATAAATTTCAACTGTTACAATCTGCTTAACCTTTATTTTTTTTTTTAATAAACATTTTCGCTAGTACAAATCAAATCACATTGTCCGCTAGTACACATCAGATCAAACTGTTCGCCAGTACAAATCAGATCACATTGTTCGCTAGTACAACTCAGGTCAAACTGTTCGCTAGTACAACTCAGATCACATTGTCTGGTAGCACAAATTAGATACAACTTTTCGCTAGTACAAAGCAGATCAAACTGTTCGCTAGTACAAAGCAGATCAAACTGTTCGCTAGTACAACTCAGATTAGAAGGTAATATTTCTATGCAGTAAGAAAAAGAATCCATCTACAAGTCAGCTTCTACCTATGACCAAATCTATGATGACAGATTACAACCTAATAAACCTATATCAGTCTTACAGCCTAATAAACCTAAACATATAACAAGTGACCCTGACTTTCTCTGGATACAGATATTCTAGTGTTGATTAAATACCCTGTGTCACGCAGCCTTCCATTCAGCCTGGATGGTTATGCCAGCCTAACCTACCACACAGAAGCGCCTATGCCAGAGTTTGTCCCTAATAGCCGCTAATCATGCTCCAGATGTAACACAAGTAGTGGAACTATTTGGGGACGCGCCATCAGATCTCCCACACAAAACAATGCTAATGGGGGCAAAGGCGGAGTAACACAAATGTTCAGAGATTGTTGTTTTTTTAGAGATTGCACATTTTTATTTTTCCAAATTGCTTGAAATGACGACGAAACCAAGAGGTTAGTCATAGTAACCAAACAAAACATGATAAAAATGAAGACAACAACAATAATAGAAACAAAGATAAAAACCATGCTAGAAACAATGATAGAAACCATGATAGTAACTATGATAGAAACAATGATAGAATCTTTGATAGATACTAGATAAATACCATGATAGAAAAGAAGATTAAAACCATGATATAACCCATGATAGAAAAAAAGATAGAAATCATTATAGAAACGAAGATAGAAACAATGTTAGAAACGAAGAAAGAAGTCATGATAGAAACCATGAGAGAAACCATAATAGAAGCCACGATAGAAACGAAAAAAGAGACCATTACTCATATAATCCGGTTACAATTATGAACAAGCTGCAACACACACAAAAATAAGTGTTCACTGAACGTTAGAATATTTTATCATTCTTAACGTTATAACATTATGTCGTTCTAAACATGTTAATATCCTATCAGTCTTAATGTAATATAAGCGGCAGTATATACAATCACTCATCTTGTCACAGCCACGGAGTTTCTGACCAATCAGCTCTCTCGTCCATGAAACACGAATTTTCGCTCACAAATTTAAATAAAGTGAGACCATCTCTCTACTTAATGAAACATTTGCCCACCTTAACCTTGGCATTTTGTGAAGCAGAACTCACTGAGAATAAAACATTATGTCCATATTCCTTGACCTTGACCGTGCGGAGTTTATTCCCCCCCCCCCAAATGTACAAATTTACACCCCGCAAAAATCTGGGACCCTTCAACAAATATTATTATGTGTAAGAGCATATGTCTGTTAAGGTCATGTCTTCTTAACATAATTATGTCGTTCATATACGATTGAAAAAATACATACAAATGTATAGACCTTTATACACAAGAGTTAAAATTATTATTTACTCCTGTTATGCAGATGAGGTGTTTACGTCACATTTCCCTGTGCCGCAAACTGTGTCTAACCCAAATTCGCCTGCGTTAGTATTGGGCGTGGCTTAATCCCTTTGATCTTGGCACTGTTTACCTCCAAAATGAATGGTTTGTATTTATCAGATACTTTTAGAAAATTCTGGAGAAAACTAGATAGAAAAACAATGTGTAAGGCGTTTCCAGATGTGTCGGCAGAACCGACGATAGATTATATCAGGGGAATCAGACAGCATTGAGAGAGAGATCACGAGATTTTTTTTTTATTCACGAGACAAAAGTTTGTTATTCTGTGTTTACTTATATGTGTGAATACGTACCTTATTTTTTATGGCACATTGTATTAACTGTGTACCGGTACAAGACATACTATACTCTGTAAGTTGATGATTGTAATTATATTTCTTTTATTTTATAATCCATAGTAACTTTATAAATCATATTAACTGTAATTATCACTGTTTTGAGTGTCGTAATCTCTGTTATGGTTTTTATCATTTGATATTGTCTTGTTAGCACTGTTCTGGAAAGAGCCATGCATGTAAATAGGAGATAATCGTTTCCTCACATATAGCAGTTCGTAACAATCCGGTACAACTTGGAAAAATTCATTTATTTATTAAGTAGTTTACCCCCTAAAAGTTTAAGTATTAATTTAAAATACACATTATTAAACCTGTAATACTAAAAAATTGTATTCCACACCTGGTCAAACCGAGCAGTCGTTTGACTTTTTGTGCCCCCCTCCTCCTCCCCCCCCCCCCNCCCCCCCCCCCCCCCCGTCACATTTCAGTTTGTGTCCTTCCCCAACCTGACTTTCAAAGTTGATAAGGTATTTAAAATAAGTGTTAATAGAACAATTTTAAGCCCCTATATAATCCGTGGCCCCCCTGCAACTGCAGGTCCGCACGATATCTCTGGGTAAAGTTCCAGCTAAATTTGTAACTTGCATCACTTACACTGCTCTCCAATTAAGTATAGAAGATACAAAATTTAATTTAGGTATGTCCTAAAATCTATTCTTGCACTTTGAAAATTAACAAAAAAATTCTGGGGACTATAAAGATTCAAGTGGCTAGAAAAGCTAGGAAGTGCACCAATCGGCAAATAGAATACCCTCAAGTGTGCCACAACTGGAATTAATTTAATTTATGTTTGGCTGGGAACTATTTAGAGATGTCATGGTCGTAATTATTGCTATTTTTGGAGTGTCCATCCGAATGTCTAACATGCCCCGCTCCCAATTGGTCTAAAAGAAACATTGAATTCAAGTATGCACCAAAATGAATCATATTTGAAGTTTTTAAAACAAATTAAAGAGAACCCCGTTCCCCCTTTTGCTCGAAAGTCTTCAGCACCTTCAATTTCTGCTAAGCCCTTCCCCGACATCAATCAATATGACACTACGGGCTCTGTCTAAGCTGGTAACAAATGATTATTTTGGGCATGCTACAGCATGAATAAATTCAATTTATGTATGATAGTGTGCGCTATAATGCCTTCCCCAACGATTGAAGAATGCCTTCCCCGACGATTGAAGAATGCCTTCCCCGACGATTGAAGAATGCCTTCCCCGACGATTGAAGAATGCCTTCCCCGATTAAACAGTCTAATAAACACACTGACTTCAGGTATTCTACAAAATGCATCTATTGATTTTGAAATAATCACAAATATTCTGAATAACAAAATGCCATTGATGCCCTCGATTTCTTCACTATATCCCGATAAAAGACAGAATAGCTGTTCCTGATTGCCAATTTTAGTGCAGATAGACACCCCCCTCCCCCCGGGTGACAAGCCTGAGGTTGTTTGTCGATTGGCAGGCGTCGGTCACCTGACAACCTCGACGTCACCCGGGGAACAACAACTCCATTGCGTGTCTCGCGTTTGCAGATACTGGACATGTATGGTACCGGCCGGAATAAAAACAGCACCTACATGACTGCCAATTGTGACGTTTTACAGTTGAAAGCAAAGACAGAAGCAGAGTGGGGATCATGATTACACGTTATCGCTAATGCTATGAGGCAAGAGGCTAAAGTGGTAACCTCTAGCCGATTATTCTAAATACGCAGCCTTTAGAAAGTTGCTCCTAAGCAACCGTTCGTTCCAGCTACTTCCCAAACTAGTTGCGTAGTTGAAACTCACTGTAGAAACTCTTAATGGTCGTCGGCTACTTCCCCGGGGAGGGTGGGGAAAGATAATTTGACGTTAAAGTACCATACCGACTCCTTGGAAGAGTCGGCTCCGGATACTTTAAACGTAGCGTTTTTGGTCGACTGGCAGTGCAACCATCTGCAAATCCAATCAAGTGGGTGCGGGTGGGTGCGGTTCATGCCCGGGGAGGTCTTTGGCGTGCTGCCGCGCGGTCCGGCATCGGGGAGACCCGGCGTCTGGGCTGTGAGGATGTGGTTTTGGAAGAGCGTTAATAATTCACACCGGAAGGCCCGCCGACTCCTTTCCCCCATGTAACATATTTATTTAGGCAGACAGATGCACCGCCTAGTGGTATGCCTAGTATTAGTGCCACCCTGGACGGGCTCACCATTTTTGCAACGCTACCTATCACCTATCATGCAGTAGTCAGACATTGCCCCCTCCATCAAAAAATGACACCCTGTGTTTGGCGCCAGGGGACAAGATTCATCTTTACTACCAGCCCCCCACCCCCACCCCGGTCTCTGAATTCGGAAACCTATTATTTTCATCCATTAAATGTAAAAACCATAAACGCCCATTTCGACTCCCGATAGTCTAACCCCCGTCGATATATGCCCCCTATGCCTCACATAGCAACAGCCCTTTTGACTGGCTGTGGCAATCCGAAAATCTGAACACCCCCCCCCCCCACGGAGGAAATAGTCTGAAAGAAACACTGCTCCCAATCTGAAGACGTCCTACTTAGAAAGGTCAAGTAAAATACTTAATATATTTAAACTTGTACATAGAATACATCTCATTGTACACATAATACATCTCATTTTATTCAGAATAGATCTTATTGTAAACAAAATACATCTCATTGTACACAGAATACATGTCATTGACACATAATAGATCTCAGTGTACACAGATAAAATGTAACTGTACACATAATACATGCCATTGTACCCGCAATCTCATTGTACAATTATCACAAGAGGCTACTTTTTCAATTTACATTGAGCAAAAAGTGCTTCTATTCCCACATCTCCCACACATCTCCCACACATCTCCTACACATCTCCCACACATCTCCCACATATCCACACTCATCGAAACCCCATCCCTACTCTCTGTCCACCTCATTTCCACTCGTTGCCAACCTCATTACCACTAGATGCCCCTTTCATCCACACTCTTTGCCACCCTAATCCCCAGTAGTCGCTTTGAGCACCCCGATCATCAACCCACCTGTTTGTATCGTCCTGGTTACGTCACTGCCTCTCAGATCACACATTAACAATAACGCGGTGTACTTTGTTTCGACCTCATTATGCCAAACCAGCTCCTTTGGGAATTTTATTGTTTTCTAGACAAGTGTAAAATACAATCAGCTCTCTTGGCCCCCATATCTAGACAAGTGTAAAATACAATCTGCTGTCTTGGCCCCCATTTCTAGACAAGTGTAACATACAATCAGCTGTTTTGTCCGCCTTTTCTAAACAAGTATAACATACAATCATCTGTATTGGCTCCTATTTCTAGACTAGTGTAACATACAATCAGCTATCTTGGCTCCCATTTCTAGACAAGTGAAACATACAATCAGATTTCTTTGGCCCCATATCTAGAAAAGATATACACGCAAGCAATTCTCTAGACCACAATTTCTAGGCTAGTGTTACATACGAACAGATCCTATGGCCTCCATTTCATGGCCAACAAAGAAATTCATCAAACCGTGTTGAGATGGGAGCGTTCGTTTTGTGGACTGTATTAATGAAGCCGTCATGTTGTAGCCGGCCTGCTTCCACTACCATCATGTGTGCTTGTCAGTGGTGGAAGAAAAGGTTTATTCATGCTCTCTTCTCTTGTTCAATCATTCCTTGTCCGAATCTGGCCAAAGCTGAAGAAAAAAATTAAATAGATTGAGGGAAGGGAGTGTGGATTAAATAAAGACTTTCTCTGTGTCAGATCAATAACCTCCCTTGAAATTGAAAAGAACCATTTTATATTGTTTTACTTTCAATAATTAAAGGATATCGAAGCTTAGTTATTTTAGGCGGATCAAATCATTTTAAAAGAGTATGTGATATAATCGCGAGCTGATAGAACGGGTTGGACGTGATATATTACATGAACTGATAGAACTGTTTGGATGTGATATATTACGTGAGCTGAAGGAACTGGTTGGACGTGATGTGATATATTCATGACTGATTGATAGAACGGGTTGGACGTGATATAATACATGAACTGATAGAACAGTTTGGACGTGATATGATATATTACATGACTGATTGATAGAACGGGTTGGATGTGATTTATTACATGAACTGATAGAACGGGTTGGATGTGATATATTACATGAGCTGATGGAACGGGTTGGATGTAATATATTACATTACTGATTGATAGGACGGGTTGGACGTGATGTGATATATTACATGAACTGATAGGACTGGTTGGATGTGATATAATACATGAACTGATAGAACGGGTTGGAAGTGACGCATTACAGGAACATTTGAAAACTTGTGTCAGCCGAAACGTCATGTATATTTTCCATGACATCAGAGGCGGCGTAAGGTTTTAACTGCTGGGGATCCTGAAAAAATAATTATAATATCAATTAAATTGATTTGATGAAATTCGCGTTCTTTATTTCAACTGTTTTAAAAATTATTTTAATTAATTGAATCACGGAACCACCCTAACTGTATGGAAATTCATCAAGTAAATTGGAAATAGTATCTTCTATAACACTGGAAGTGCGGAAATACGACAAGTAAACTAGAAATTGTATTCCTTATTGCACTAGCCTATTTCATGCTTGAAACATTATCCTTACTTACAATCTGACAACTTACTATCCAACAACTTACTATCCAACAACTTACTATCCAACAACTTACTATCCAACAACTTACTATCCAAAAAAATTACTACCCAACAACTTAATATCCAACAAATTACTATGTAAATACTGACTATCCAACAACTTAATATCAAACAACTTACTATCGAACAACTTACTATCTAAGAAATTACTATCCACAAACTTTGTAACCAACAACTTACTATCGAACAACTTACTATCGAACAACTTACTATCAACTCTGTGTGAATCGTGGAAACTGTTTCATTGAGTATTATGATCAATACTACTCTAATGATAACTGAACGCATCAAACAACATATTGCTATGTATTCTCTACATAATAGACCACATATTACCACATATTGTCTATATAATATCCAAAGATTTATTTTATGCTTAGGCTCATCAAAATTAACACGAATTTTTTCAACAAACATTTTCTCTTGTGAAAAAAAAAAATAGCTCACTGTGGGATGTATGTTGGGCAATATGGAATGTGTAAAGCACACAACAGTGTGGTATGTGTGTTAGGCAATATGGAATATGTGTGAAGCACATGAAGTACATAGAAGTGTGTTAAGTACATAACAGTGTGTTTCATACAGACATATTAAATAGCACATCTGTCTCATACAGACAATATAGATGTCTTGTACAGATAATATGTTAAATAGTACATCTGTCTCGTACTTGTTTAGAGCATGCTTGAAATAGTTGTGGAAAAGTTTGCACAAGCTACCAGACACTCATTGGCAGGGATATAGGCTACCCGACAGTCATTGGTAGCCGAGACAGGCTTCGTGTCTAGTCAGTCTGTAGAGGAGTTAAGCTGTTGACCAAACCATCGTTTGCCAAGACGTCTAATGACTCCCTTAAATGTGGGTCAATGTCCCTGTTGATAGTTGATTGGTCGAGCAAAACTAATCAGGGGAGAGAATATACAATCAGCTAAGTCTTGGACTTGATATACTAATCAAGGCAGACAATACCAAATTAGCTCGTTCTTGGAGTTGGTACACAGATCAGAGTAGGTATTATTGTTATTATTATAAGTGATTTTATATGGCGTGGTACCCCAACTTAGGACTGGGCTCACCACGCTGTACATACAATTGAACAAACATAATCAAACAAATTAATTGACATACATTAATTAAATCAAAAAAAACAAATCTAGATTTAAAACGATTTCCATGTCAAGCCATGGACGGCACCCAGTCAAGCCATGGACGGCACTCAGTCAAGCCATGGACGGCACTCAGTCAAGCCATGGACGGCACTCAGTCAAGCCATGGACGGCACTCAGTCAAGCCATGGACGGCACTCAGTCAAGCCATGGACGGCACTCAGTCAAGCCATGGACGGCACTCAGTCAAGCCATGGACGGCACTCAGTCAAGCCATGGACGGCACTCAGTCAAGCCATGGACGGCACTCAGTCAAGCCATGGACGGCACTCAGTCAAGCCATGGACGGCACTCAGTCAAGCCATGGACGGCACTCAGTCAAGCCATGGACGGCACTCAGTCAAGCCATGGACGGCACTCAGTCAAGCCATGGACGGCACTCAGTCAAGCCATGGACGGCACTCAGTCAAGCCATGGACGGCACTCAGTCAAGCCATGGACGGCACTCAGTCAAGCCATGGACGGCACTCAGTCAAGCCATGGACGGCACTCAGTCAAGCCATGGACGGCACTCAGTCAAGCCATGGACGGCACTCAGTCAAGCCATGGACGGCACTCAGTCAAGCCATGGACGGCACTCAGTCAAGCCATGGACGGCACTCAGTCAAGCCATGGACGGCACTCAGTCAAGCCATGGACGGCACTCAGTCAAGCCATGGACGGCACTCAGTCAAGCCATGGACGGCACTCAGTCAAGCCATGGACGGCACTCAGTCAAGCCATGGACGGCACTCAGTCAAGCCATGGACGGCACTCAGTCAAGCCATGGACGGCACTCAGTCAAGCCATGGACGGCACTCAGTCAAGCCATGGACGGCACTCAGTCAAGCCATGGACGGCACTCAGTCAAGCCATGGACGGCACTCAGTCAAGCCATGGACGGCACTCAGTCAAGCCATGGACGGCACTCAGTCAAGCCATGGACGGCACTCAGTCAAGCCATGGACGGCACTCAGTCAAGCCATGGACGGCACTCAGTCAAGCCATGGACGGCACTCAGTCAAGCCATGGACGGCACTCAGTCAAGCCATGGACGGCACTCAGTCAAGCCATGGATGGCACTCAGTCAAGCCATGGACGGCACTCAGTCAAGCCATGGACGGCACTCAGTCAAGCCATGGACGGCACTCAGTCAAGCCATGGACGGCACTCAGTCAAGCCATGGACGGCTCTCAGTCAAGCCATGGACGGCACTCAGTCAAGCCATGGACGGCACTCAGTCAAGCCGTGG
This sequence comes from Lymnaea stagnalis, assembly GCA_964033795.1. NCBI lineage: Eukaryota > Metazoa > Mollusca > Gastropoda > Lymnaeidae > Lymnaea > Lymnaea stagnalis. The sequence goes on along the minus strand of CAXITT010000002.1, from coordinate 3,547,434 downwards.
GCGGCACCCAGCATCATCGTTTTTCAATACACCATCAGCTAATTCTTGAAGTTGAAATACTAATCAAAGGAGACAGTACACCATCAGCTAGTTTTTAAAGTTGAAATACTAATCAAAGGAGAGAGTACACCATTAGATAGTTCTTGAAGTTGAAATACTAATCAAGGGAGACAGTACACCATTAGATAGTTCTTGAAGTTGAAATACTAATCAAGGGAGACAGTACACCATTAGATAGTTCTTGAAGTTGAAATACTAATCAAGGGAGACAGTACACCATCAGCTAGTTCTTGAAGTTGAAATACTAATCAAAGGAGACAGTACACCAACAGCTAGTTCTTGAAGTTGAAATACTAATCAAGGGAGACAGTACACCATTAGCTAGTTATTGAAGTTGAAATACTAATCAAAGGAGACAGTACACCATCAGCTAATTCTTGAAGTTGAAATACTAATCAAGGGAGACAGTACACCATCAACTAGTTCTTGAAGTTGAAATACTAATCAAGGGAGACAGTACACCATTAGTTAGTTCTTGAAGTTGAAATACTAATCAAGGGAGAAAGTACACTATTAGATAATTCTTGAAGTTGAAATACTAATCAAAGGAGACAGTACACCATCAGCTAGTTCTTAAAGTTGAAAAACTAATCAAAGGAGAGAGTACACCATTAGATAGTTCTTGAAGTTGAAATACTAATCAAGGGAGACAGTACACCATTAGATAGTTCTTGAAGTTGAAATAATAATCAAGGGAGACAGTACACCATTAGATAGTTCTTGAAGTTGAAATACTAATCAAGGGAGACAGTACACCATCAGCTAGTTCTTGAAGTTGAAATACTAATCAAAGGAGACAGTACACCAAAAGCTAGTTCTTGAAGTTGAAATACTAATCAAGGGAGACAGTACACCATCAGCTAGTTCTTGAAGTTGAAATACTAATCAAAGGAGACAGTACACCATCAGCTAATTCTTGAAGTTGAAATACTAATCAAGGGAGACAGTACACTCTTGAAGTTGAAATACTAATCAAAGGAGAAAGTACACCATCAGCTAATTCTTGAAGTTGAAATACTAATCAAGGGAGACAGTACACCATCAACTAGTTCTTGAAGTTAAAATACTAATCAAAGGAGACAGTACACCATCAGCTAATTCTTGAAGTTGAAATACTAATCAAGGGAGACAGTACACCATCAACTAGATCTTGAAGTTGAAAAACTAATCAAAGAAGACAGTACACCATCAGCTAGTTCTTGAAGTTGAAATACTAATCAAGGGAGACAGTACACCATCATCTAGTTCTTGAATATGAAATAATAATCAAAGGAGACAGTACACCATCAGCTAATTCTTGAAGTTGAAATACTAATCAAAGGAGACAGTACACCATCAGCTAATTCTTGAAGTTGAAATACTAATCAAAGGAGACAGTACACCATCAGCTAGTTCTTGAAGTTGAAATACTAATCATAAGGAGACAGTACACCATCAGCTAATTCTTGAAGTTGAAATACTAATCAAGGGAGACAGTACACCATCAGTTAATTCTTGAAGTTGAAATACAAATCAAGGGAGACAGTACACCATTAGATAGTTCTTGAAGTTGAAATACTAATAAAGGGAGACAGTACACCATTAGATAGTTCTAGAAGTTGAAATACTAATCAAGGGAGACAGTACACCATCAGCTAGTTCTTGAAGTTGAAATACTAATCAAGGGAGACAGTACACCATCAGCTAGTTCTTGAAGTTGAAATACTAATCAAGGGAGACAGTACACCATTAGCTAGTTCTTGAAGTTGAAATACTAATCAAGGGAAACAGTACACCATTAGATAGTTCTTGAAGTTGAAATACTAATCAAGGGAGACAGTACACCATTAGATAGTTCTTGAGGTTGAAATACTAATCAAGGGAGACAGTACACCATTAGATAGTTCTTGAAATTGAAATACTAAATAAGGGAGACAGTACACCATTTGATAGTTCTTGAATTTGAAATACTAATCAAAGGAGACAGTACACCATTAGATAGTTCTTGAAGTTGAAATACTAATCAAGGGAGACAGTACACCATTAGATAGTTCTTGAATTTGAAATACTAATCAAAAGAGACAGTACACCATTAGATAGTTCTTGAAGTTGAAATACTAATCAAGGGAGACAGTACACCATTAGATAGTTCTTGAAGTTGAAATACTAATCAAGGAAGACAGTACACCATTAGATAGTTCTTGAAGTTGAAATACTAATCAAGGGAGACAGTACACCATTAGATAGTTCTTGAAGTTGAAATACTAATCAAGGGAGACAGTACACCATCAGCTAGTTCTTGAAGTTGAAATACTAATCAAGGGAGACAGTACACCATCAGCTAGTTCTTGAAGTTGAAATACTAATCAAGGGAGACAGTACACCATCAGCTAGTTCTTGAAGTTGAAATACTAATCAAGGGAGACAGTACACCATCAGCTAGTTCTTGAAGTTGAAATACTAATCAAGGGAGACAGTACACCATCAGCTAGTTCTTGAAGTTGAAATACTAATCAAGGGAGACAGTACACCATTAGATAGTTCTTGAAGATGAAATGCTAATCAAGGGAGATACAACACAATTAGAAAGTTGTGAAGTTGATATACTACTCAGGGGAGACAATACACCATCAGCTTGTTCTTGGAGTCAATGACGAACAGTCTTTAAATGAGCAGAGAATATTGTTATGATAAACTTGATGCATGCTCTGATGTCTGAGATATTCAACTGAGCTCACACATTTTTGCTAGGCTTACTTGTGACTTACTTTACATAGTTACATCTGATACATTGATGCTCTAGGCCTGTGTCGTACTTTGCATGGTTAGCGTTTATACATTTATTTTCAAGATTGTAGTATAGATCGATTGACAACCTTAGAGCTTACATAATCATGCTACGACTATAGTGTAGAGTAATTGACAATCTTAGAGCTTGCATAATCATGCTACGACTGTAGTGTAGAGTAATTACCAATCTTAGAGCTTACATAATCATGCTATGACTATAGTGTAGAGTAATTGCCACTCTTAGAGCTTACATAATCATGCTACGACTATAGTGTAGAGTAATTGCCAATCTTAGAGCTTACATAATCATGCTACGACTATAGTGTAGAGTAATTACCAATCTTAGAGCTTACATAATCATGCTACGACTATAGTGTAGAGTAATTACCAATCTTAGAGCTTACATAATCATGCTACGACAATAGTGTAGAGTAATTACCAATCTTAGAGCTTAAATAATCATGCTACGACTATAGTGTAGAGTAATTGCCAATCTTAGAGCTTACATAATCATGCTACGACTATAGTGTAGAGTAATTACCAATCTTAGAGCTTACATAATCATGCTACGACTATAGTGTAGAGTAATTACCAATCTTAGAGCTTACATAATCATGCTACGACTATAGTGTAGAGTAATTACCAATCTTAGAGCTTACATAATCATGCTACGACTATAGTGTAGAGTAGTTGCCAATCTTAGAGCTTACATAATCATGCTACGACTATAGTGTAGAGTAATTGCCAATCTTAGAGCTTACATAATCATGCTACGACTATAGTGTAGAGTAATTGCCAATCTTAGAGCTTAGACGGTAAGTGTCACACCCTTGCCATGATTTAGCTAAAGCAATACAAATTTCATTAGAATTTCCTTTAAAGAAAGACTTGACTCCCCATTCTCAGCATTATGAAATCAATCATTAGCAACACATTGCTCTCACCTTATCCGGAAATTTGTTTGAAAAAAATTTGGTCGACGGAAAATTGATCGACGCAATTTGATCAAATGGAAATTTGGTCGAATCTTTTTTTCAGTTCACATGTTAAAATGTTGCGTCAAATTTCTTTTGAGCGCATTATTTTGTTTTACTATATAGTATAGACAGATGATAAGATACTCATAATAAATACCATTTAGACAGATGATAAGATAGTCATAATAAATACCATTTAGACAGATGATAAGATACTCATAATAACTACCATTTAGACAACTACCTCAAGTTGAGATATGTTCAAACTATCAGAGAGAAGGTAAAATATGTGCAGCTAGAGACAAGGTGAGGTATGTGGCGCCAGGGAGGCGTTGAGATATGTGTCAAACTGCCAAAGAGAAGGTGAGATATGTGCTAATTGCCAGATAAAAGGTGACATGTATGGAAATTACCAGAAAGAAGGTGAGGTAAGTGGAAACTGTCAGAGAGAATGTTACATATTTCAAATAGCCAGAGACAAGGTGACATATTTCAAACTGCCAGAGAGTAGGTGACATAATTCAAACTACCAGATAGAAGGTGACATATTTCAAACTACCAGAGAGGAGGTGACATATATGCACATTTTGAAATGATAATCGTAGTTTAAAAAATTGTAAGACTTGAATCATTGAAATCTGGAAAAAATAAATTATACCGTACCACAGACAATGTCTGCCTAATGGCCAATGGTCACCCAAGATAGGCATTTCTTTTCTACACCATGTGGTCTGATAATGTTCTTATTTGAATAGGCGAGAGATACATCAAGCTCTGCTTGCCGACAGTGCTAAAAGGTTCCCTGAACACAGACTACTGCACACAGACCACAGACTACTGCACACAGACCACAGACAACTGCACACAGACCACATGCTACTGTACACAGACCACAGACTACTGCACACAGACTACTGCACACATACCACAGGCTAATGCGCACAGACCACAGGCTACTTCACACAAACCACAGGATAATGCACACAGACCACAGGCTACTGCACACAAACCACATACTACTGCACACAGAACACGGACTACCGCACACAGACCACAGACTACCGCACACCACAGACCACATACTACTGCACACAGACCACAGACTACTGGACACAGACCACAGACTACTGCACTGAGACCACAGGCTACGGCACACAAACAACAGGCTAATGCACACAGACCACAGGCGACTGCACACAAACCATTTACTACTGCACACAGACCACGGACTACCGCACTCAGACCACCGACTTCTGTACACTTGTTTGGTATGCATTAATTTGTGTTACCCTACTTGCTTATCTGACTGAGATTGTTTGGACAGATTCTCTTTCCTATCTGACTGAGATAGTTTAATAGATTCCCTTGCCTTTCTGAGATAGTTTAGCAAGTTATTATGCTTCTGGACTAAATGGGACGATAAAGCTCTCAAAATAATAATGTAAAATAATAATTAGCAAGATCCAATGGCGTAGATAGGGTAAGTCCAAACGGCGGGCGCGCCAAGAAAAACTACTCTACGGAATGACGCAAATGCCGCTCATTCTAATAAAGAAAGAATTTCCACCCCAGATAAACCGCTCCCCGCAACCCCCTCCCTCCCCCCCCACACACTTTTTTTCTTGCGTTACTTGTAAGCTGAATAGCTTTGGGCAATGATCTTGTCATTTTCTGTTGGAACTCAGTGCTTCCTTTTACTTGCTGACTCATGATACTCAAAGGCATCTTTCACTTAGTCACTTATTATACTCAAAGGCATCTTTCACTTAGTGACTCATTATACTCAAAGGCGTCTTTCACTTGCTGACTCACGATACTTAAAGGCGTCTTTCACGTGCTGAATCATGATACTTAAGACGTCTTTCAATTGCTGAGTCATGATACTTAAAGGCGTCTTTCACTTGCTTACTCACAATACTCAAGGGCGTCTTTCACCGACTGACTCATCATACTCAATAACGTATTTCACTTGCTTGACTCATGATACTCAAAGGCATCTTTAACTTGCTGAATCATGATACTCAAGGGCGTATCCAGAATTTGTTTTAATTTGTATTTCCTGAGAGGTGCCATTGAGAAATGTGAAAATGCAAATTTGTTGGAATGGGACATATTGCACATAAGGCACATTTAGGACATATAGGAACTCATTCATATATGGGAAATTCGGCAATACATAGAACATCAGGCACGTATAAGACATCAGAAAAAATTATGACATCATTCACATATAGGACATCTGACAATATATAAAAGATCAGGCAAATGTAGGACATCAGACACATACAAGACACCAGGCACATATAAGACATCAGACACATTTATGACATCAGACACATTTATTTCAATAAGCACATAAAGGATATCAGACACAATTATGACATCAGACACATTTATTTCAACAAGCACATAAAGGATATCAGACACAATTATGACATCAGACACATTTATTTCATCAAGCACATATATGACAGCAGACACATACATGACATCAGACACATACATGACATCAGATACATATCGGAAATCAGTCACATATAAGACAAATGATACATAACAACAACCACTTCCAACATAACATATGATTACATCATAGTTCATCTCGTATGTGGATTTTGAAACACACAAACCCTTACTCTCTCAGGTATACAGATAGAGCTTGCTCAAACAGTGCGAAACCTGGGTGTCTACTTAAACAGAACACTAACTTTGGAAAATCACATTAACATGCTTTGCAAGGCGATTTTTCTAGAGCTGCGCAGAATTAGTCATATCAGACCTTTCTTAACATTAGACGCATCGAAGAGGCTGATGCCTGCATTCGTGCTTTCATGCATGGACTATACAATGCTCTTATAGTGGGTCTTCCAGCAACGTTCCTGGATAAAATTCAAAAAGCACAGAATAATACGGCTCGCATTGTTCTTCGAAAACGCAAATTCGACCATGCTAAAACACTTCTGAGAGAGTTGCATTGGCTGCCGGTCCACGCTCGCATAGAGTACAAAATTGCATCTCTGTGCTACCGCTGCTTGCATGACCTGGAAGCGTCCTGTGTTGTTTATGGTTGCATGTAGTTTTGTAATGTTGAATTTTGTACTTCAATGTGGTATGTACCGCGCTTCGAGCCTTTGGGGATGAAGCGTGATTTTTAAATAATCTTTCTAATTATTATTATTATTGAAAGAGAAATTAAGATAACGGAAGGTTTTACATATAGATAAAAAAAAACGGACGTTTCGACAGGATGCCTTCGTTAGCGAGCAGGACGAATGAAAGAGACGTGAACAGGACGAAGGGAAGAGAGAAAAGATTGCTCAATGGAAGTGGGTCTCAAAAAAGAAATTTACTAGGAAGTACCCGAAATCTAAATATTATGGGACAAGAGAAAAGTTTTGTAGGAAGTGGTAATTGTCTTGAAGGCAAATACGAAATTGACAGGATTTTATTATCGTATATGATTGGTTGGTGCCATAATGTGATATAGTCAAGAAACGGTTTATTTATATACTAAACTATGACAGTGTCACCAAGGAACTAGAAAGTCTCCTGCAATAGGTGTTATTCCTTTCAATGGTGACATTGGCAAACCCTTTTAAAGTAGAGTTTCCATACTGTATAGTGTCATTTTCCAATAAACGGCCAACTTCTCACTTAAGTCACGACCCCTTCAAGAGAAGTCCCATTGATTCCATGAAAGTTGTTTCCGACCTGGAAGGGACTAACATCCGGTTGGAGCTGTCTGTCTTAAAATACGTTAACTTTTTTGTTTGTTAACATTAGCTACCTCATCTTTTTCTTGTTCCGTCCCTTTGCTTTCAACTGTGGTTTGGATTTTTAAATTAACATATTTTCTCTGAATAAGTCCTCTTACTCATCCTTGTCTTCTCTCTCTCTCTCTCTCTCTTTCTCTCTCTGTTTTTATATCTCTCTTTGTCTATCTCGCTCTCTATGTATCTCTCACTCTTATTCTCTCTTCCTCTATGTGTGCCTCTCTTCTCTCTCTATGCTTCTCTTCTTTTTGTCCTCTCTCTCTCTCCCTGACTGTCTCTCTGTCCCTTTTTCTCTCTCTGTCTATTTTTCTCCCTCTGTCTCTCTGTCTTCTCTATCTTTTCCCTCCATCTTTATGTCTCTCTCTGGCTCTCTTTCCCTTTTTGCCTCGATTTGTCCCATGCCTCTTTTTATCTATGTCCCTATCTCTATTTGTCTCTATCTATTTCCCTGTCTTTCTCCCTCTATGACTCGGTCTCTCTCTTTTTTTCTGTTACTGTCTTTCTCTCTTATTTTCTGTCTCTTCGTTTCCGTCACCCACCTACAATGTATCTCTCTACCCTTTCTCTCTCTCCTTCTCACTTTGTATCTCTATCTTTCTGTCTTTCTCTCTGTATCTCTCCGTATGTCTTTCGCTCTGTTTCTCTCAGCCTCTGCTCTCTTTCTCTCTCTCTCTGTATCTCTTTCTCTCTCTCTTTATCTCTTTATCTCCCTCTATCTCTTTGCTTCTTTCTCTGTTTCCCTGCCTCTCTCCTTTCTCTCTCTCTCTCTTCCTCGTTCTTTCTGTCTCTGTCTCTCTCTTCGTATCTCTTCCTCTCTTATCCCAATATAACCCAAACACCATCTCTCCTTTTATCTGTCACTTTCTCTTTCTCTCTCTGCATCTCTTACATTTCATCTTTCTCTATCCCTCCCTCTTGCTCTTCCTCTCAACCGCTCCTTGCGTTTAATTGACCACAATCAAGATAAAGCTTCTCTCTATGAAATCAATCAACCAGAAATTCATGTCTATGTCGGTCAGCTTTGCTGCTTAACCTCTAACCCTACAGCCATCTGACCATTACTTTCTATGACATAGCCTACCCTCTCTATGGCCCCTGTTTTTCCTCTGTCTCCCTTCCTACCCCAGTCTCTTTATTCCTCCCACTTAAGGTCATCTTTTCCGTCTCTCTTTGTCAAAATCTGTACCTACCCTAACAATGTTCGCCCTCTTTCTACTTTTTTCCTCTTCTCCATCTCTCTGGCTATCATTTCCCGAGTCTCTCTATATCCCTCTAACTCTTGTTTTCTGTACATCCCTACCTTTATTTACGTCCCTACGTCCATGTACCTCTTTACCTCTATACTTCTCTGTACCTCCAAACATTTCTATACTGCCTGCCTTTTTATACCTCCATACATCATTGTACCTCCTTACCTCTCTTTAGCTCTCTATACCTCCATACTATCCTATACCTCCCTACCTCTCTCTACCTCGTATCTCTCTGTAACTCCATAACTCTCTCTTTGTACTTACCTACCTTCCTATCTCTTTCAGTACCTCCATAACTCTGTCTCTGTAACTTGCCACCTATCTGTTCCTCTCCCCCTCTCCCTAAATCCCTAATATTTCTGTACCTCCTTAACTTTCTATACCTCTCTACCTCTCTCTCTACACCTCCCTAACTCTCTGTACCTCGCTACCTCTCTGTAACTCACTACCTCTCTGTAACGCCCTACCTCTCTATAACTCCCTACCTATCTGTATAATGACCTAAAAGGGAATCCCTATTGAGAGAAAAAATATAAATTATGCATTTGTAAATCCTGGCCAAAAAAATCCATGAGAATTTTTCCCTTACCTCTCTTCCCTCCCCCGCGCCCCCTCTCGCCCCTCCCTCCCGCCCCTCCCTGTTCTGCCCCCCCCTCTGATAATGGGGTTTGCTTCTAACCATCCGTCTTTCTGTCATTAATCATTTGGTCGCTTTCCTTGTCAACCTCAATAACAAGATCTGCATCGCTACATTCACTTTGCCTACGCTGAATGGAGAGCTGTTGTTTACAATGGGATGAGTTAATCTACTTAAGCGATGTGTAATCAGGGATTGGCTAGCTCTATGGATACCAATTATTGTAGCTTTGATTGGTTAGCTCTATGGACACAAAGTATTGTAGCTTTAAATTGGTTAGCTCTATGGACACCAAGTATTGTACCTTTGATTGGTTAGCTCTATGGACAACAAGTACTCTAGCTTTCTTCTTCTTCTTTATTTTGAGGGCCCACGATCAATGAATTGATCATTCTATTGTATTCTAGCTTTGATTTTTTAGCTCAATGGAACCAAGTATTGTAGCTTTGATTGGTTACCTCTATGGACATCAAGTATTCAAGCTTTCTTCTTCTTCTTTATTTTGAGGGCCCACGATCAATGAATTGATCATTCTATTGTATTCTAGCTTTGATTAATTTGCTCAATGGAACCAAGTATTGTAACTTTGATTGGCTAGCTCTATGGAAACCAAGTATTCAAGCTTTGATTGGTTAGCTCTATTGACACCATGTATTCTAGATTTGATTGGCTAGCTCTATGGACACCAAGTATTCTAGGTTTGAATAGTTAGCACTATGGACACCAATTATTCTAGCTTTGATTGGCTAGCTCTATGGACAGCTAGTATTGTAGCTTTAAATGGCTAGCAATATGGACACCAAGTATTCTAGCTTTGATTTTTTAGCTCTATTGACACGAAGTATTGTAGCTTTGATAGGCTAGCTCTATGGACAGTAAGTATTTTAGCTTTGAATAGCTAGCGCTATGAACACCAAGTATTGTAACTTTGATTGGCTACCTCTTTGGACACCAAGTATTCTAGATTTGAATTGGCTAGCTCTATGGACACCAAGTATTCTAGGTTTCATTGGCTAGCTCTATTGACACGAAGTATTGTAGCTTTGATAGGCTAGCTATATGGACAGCAAGTATTGTAGCTTTGATTGGCTAGCTCTATGGACACCAAGTAATGTAGCTCTGATTTGTTAGCTATATGGACACCAAGTACTGTAGCTTTGATTGGCTAGCTATATTGACACCAAGTATTGTAGATTTGATTGGTTAGCTATATGGACACCAAGTATTGTAGCTCTGATTGGTTAGCTCTACGGACACCAAGTATTGTAGCTTTGATTGGCTAGGTGTATGGACAACAAGTATTCTCTGTTTGATTTGCTAGCTCTATGGACACTAAGTATTGTAGCTGTGATTGGTTAGCTATATGGACACCAAGTATTGTAGCTTTGATTGGCTAGCTATATTGACACCAAGTATTGTAGATTTGATTGGTTAGCTATATGGACACCAAGTATTGTAGCTCTGATTGGTTAGCTCTATGGACACCAAGTATTGTAGCTTTGATTGGCTACCTCTATGGACACCAAGTATTGTAGCTTTTATTGGCTAGCGCTATGAACACCTAGTATTCTAGCTTTGATGGGCTAGCTCTATGGACACAACGTTTTCTAGATTTGATTGTCTACCTTTATGGACACAAAGTATTCTAGTTTATTGGCTAGCTCTATGGATACCAAGTATTCTAGGTTTGTTTGGCTAGCTATATGACACGAAGTATTGTAGTTTTGATAGGCTACCTATATGGACAGCAAGTATTGTAGTTTTGATTGGCTAGCTCTATGGACACCAAGTATTGTAGCTCTGATTGGCTAGCTCTATGGACACCAAGTATTCTGGGTTTGATTGGCTAGCTCTATTGACACGAAGTTTTGTAGCCTTGATATTCTAGCTATATGGACACCAAGTATTGTACCTTTGATAGGCTAGCTATATGGACACCAAGTATTGTAGCTTTGATTGGTTAGCTGTATGGACACCAAGTATTGTAGCTTTGATTGGCTATCTCTCCGGACACCAAATATTGTAGCTTTGATAATATGAATTAAAAAAGGCTGCGGCTACTCGGACCCGGGTCCGAGAACTGATAGTTTGGGTTTATTAAAAAATATTTTTTTAAATTTTGTATGGCATGTAAGACAAAATTTGTTAACAAATGAAAGGTAATTGAATGGACTATATTTTTGTAAACTTACTTCTTCATTTTAACTAAAATAAGCTACCACAAATTATGACATCTGAATAGCATTTAGTCAAAATGGAACCGAAAACGCATCGCCGCTATTCGAACCCGGGTCCCATTAGAATAATTTATTCGGATGTCAGTTTTACCAAATTTTGTCTTACAACCTAACAATATATTTTTTTTTTCCATTTTAATCCTAATCGCTCACTCCTCGGACACGGGTCAGAATAGGGATATCGATTTTTTTTCAAAAACTATAAAATACATTTTTTGTGTGTTTCTTTGCCAAAGTAAATTGTGTGTATATTTTATGCGATTCATAACATTTCGTTAAAAAAAGAAACGAAAGGCTGTGTGTGTGTGTACAGAAGAGAAAAATTGTTTAGAGATTCTTCTTTAGATAAAAGAATTCTTTGTTTTACGATATTTCGCAAATATGGTAGACAACAAAGGCAAAAGTTTGGTTACATTTTGAATGAAGAAATCTTGATCATATCCCGTTCATATAAAATATATTTCAATTGGTCAGCAGAGTTTTTGTTGTCCATTTAAGCTAACGTTTTCATAATTTTTAGAGAAAAACAAAATAGCTAGGGACACTAAAAGTGGTAGCGGCAACAGTTAACAATTGAAAAACACCTGACATCATACGTATTTCTCTAGCGTAGAAATCAGCCGTCAATGAACTCTTTTGGTGGCAATGAAATCAGCCGTCAATGAACTCTTTTGGTGGCAATGAAATCAGCCGTCAATGAACTCTTTTGGTGGCAATGAAATCAGCCGTCAATGAACTCTTTTGGTGGCAATGAAATCAGTCGTCAATGAACTCTTTTGGTGGCAATGATGATTTAATTATTGATCATTTAGATTTGGTAATTTTAGGTCAAGTTTATAGAAGGAAAAAAAAATTACTTTACGGGCGCAAAAGGGGGTAGGGTAGCCGTATAATATGTCTCAAACAAATACTTCTTTAAATATTTCATGGTGCCAGAAACGAAAACATCATTATATCGACACTTCTTCAAAAAATGAATTGTGATGAGATCTCGCAACAGTAGGCAGACATTATCGCGAAGTGCCTAGTAGGCAGACATTATCGCAAAGTGCCTAGTAGGCAGACATTATCGCAAAGTGCCTAGTAGGCAGACATTATCGCAAAGAGCCTAGTAGGCAGACATTATCGCAAAGTGCCTAGTAGGCAGACATTATCGCAAAGTGCCTAGTAGGCAGACATTATCGCAAAGTGCCTAGTAGGCAGACATTATCGGAAAGTGCCTGCCATTATTATCTCGATGACAAGGTTTAAAAAAAACGAATCAAATAATAAATACTTTCGGATTCTTTAAAATGATATCGGACTTTTGATATTATTTTACGGAAAACGAATCAATTTTAGGCTGAGAAACACAAAATATTTCTTCTTATATTTAATGTTTCAGTATTAATATTAGAGATTAGAAAAGCTATAACAGTTAAAAAATTAGTTTGATTATTTTACCTAAAAGTAAGGGTCAAGACTTTCTATTTATTATCAAATAATATTCACTTTTGTTTTGATATTATTAATTCTTTATCACATGTCTCGGGAATACCCGAACATCTATTGTTTATTATTGCTTTGTCAATATTGCAGATTGAAATTGAATTGATGTTGATTGACACAATGAATTTAAGTGATATAAATTGAAGATTTGCACTTCAACATAATGAAACAAAAATTACAATTATCTTATAAGAACTTAATTATTTAAAAGCGCAAATCACTAAAATTAAATTTTGTTTATTTAGGAACCGCGTTTTGCACAACTGATGATAATGTATTTTCCACTTTTGAAATTAAAAAAAAATATAATTGATTGCCTTTTTCCAAATATTAATTTTGGTCTTGTAACATTCAATAAGTTTTAATGTTTTTTTCATTCCGAAAATGAACTGTTATCAAATATATAAAATAATAAAAATCGAAATTTAAAAAAATATTTGTAATAAAAAATTTCGTTTAAGCCATTAAGTGCTATGTTAATTCATAGCCAAATAAAATGAACTAATTCATAGCCAAATAAAATGCACTAATTCATGGCCAAATAAAATGCACTAATTCATAGCCAAATAAAAAGCACTAATTCATAGCCAAATAAAATGCACTAATTCATAGCCAAATAAAATGCACTAATTCATAGCCAAATAAAATGCACTAATTCATGGCCAAATAAAATGCACTAATTCATAGCCAAATAAAATGCACTAATTCATAGCCAAATAAAATGCACTAATTCATGGCCAAATAAAATGCATTAATTCAAGGCAAAATACAATGCACTAATTCATAGCCAAATAAAATGCACTAATTCATGGCCAAATAAAATGCATTAATTTATAGCCAAAATACAATGCACTAATTAATAGCCAAATAAAATGCACTAATTCATAGCCAAATAAAATGCACTAATTCATAGCCAAAATAAAATGCACTAATTCAGAGCCAAAATACAATGCACTAATTCATAGCCAAATAAAATGCACTAACTCATAGCCAAATACAATGCACTAATTCATTGCCAAATAAAATGCACTAATTCATAGCCAAATACACTGCACTAATGCATAGCCAAATACAATGCACTAATTCATGGTCAAATAAAATGCACTTATTCATAGCCAAAATACAATGCACTAATTCATAGCCAAATACACTGCACTAATGCATAGCCAAATACAATGCACTAATTCATGGTCAAATAAAATGCACTTATTCATAGCCAAAATACAATGCACTAATTCATAGCCAAATAAAATGCACTAATTCATAGCCAAATAAAATGCACTAGATCATGGCCAAATAAAATGCACTAATTCATAGCCAAATAAAATGCACTAATTCATAGCCAAATAAAATGCACTAATTCATGGCCAAATAAAATGCATTAATTTATAGCCAAAATACAATGCACTAATTAATAGCCAAATAAAATGCACTAATTCATAGCCAAATAAAATGCACTAATTCATAGCCAAATACAATGCACTAATTCATTGCCAAAAAAATGCACTAATTCATAGCCAAATACACTGCACTAATGCATAGCCAAATACAATGCACTAATTCATAGCCAAATAAAATGCACTTATTCAAGGCCAAATAAAATGCACTAATTCATAGCCAAAATACAATGCACTAATTCATAGCCAAATAAAATGCACTAATTCATGGCCAAATAAAATGCATTAATTTATAGCCAAAATACAATGCACTAATTAATAGCCAAATAAAATGCACTAATTCATAGCCAAATAAAATGCACTAATTCATAGCTAAAATAAAATGCACTAATTCAGAGCCAAATAAAATGCACTAATTTATAGCCAAAATACAATGCACTAATTCATAGCCAAATAAAATGCACTAATTCATAGCCAAAATACAATGCACTAATTCATAGCCAAATAAAATGCACTAATTCATAGCCAAATACAATGCACTAATTCATGGTCAAATAAAATGCACTAATTCATAGCCAAAATACAATGCACTAATTCATAGCCAAAATACAATGCACTAATTCATAGCCAAATACAATGCACTAATTCATTGCCAAATAAAATGCACTAATTCATAGCCAAGTAAAATGCACTAATTCATAGCCAAAATACAATGCACTAATTCATAGCCAAAATACAATGCACTAATTCATAGCCAAATACAATGCACTAATTCATTGCCAAATAAAATGCACTAATTCATAGCCAAGTAAAATGCACTAATTCATAGCCAAAATACAATGCACTAATTCATAGCCAAATACAATGCACTAATTCATGGCATAATACACTGCACTTATTCATAGCCAAAATACAATGCACTAATTCATAGCCAAATAAAATGCACTAATTCATAGCCAAATAAAATGCACTAATTTATAGCCAAAATACAATGCACTAATTCATAGCCAAATAAAATGCACTAATTCATAGCCAAATACAATGCACTAATTCATGGCCAAATACACTGCACTAATACATGGCCAAATAAAATGCACTAATTCATAGCCAAATAAAATGCACTAATTCATAGCCAAATAAAATGCACTAATTCATAGCCAAATAAAATGCACTAATTCATAGCCAAATAAAATGCACTAATTCATAGCCAAATAAAATGCACTAATTCATAGCCAAATAAAATGCACTAATTCATAGCCAAATAAAATGCACTAATTCATAGCCAAATAAAATGCACTAATTCATAGCCAAATAAAATGCACTAATTCATAGCCAAATAAAATGCACTAATTCATAGCCAAATAAAATGCACTAATTCATAGCCAAATAAAATGCACTAATTCATGGCCAAATAAAATGCACTAATTCATAGCCAAATAAAATGCACTAATTCATAGCCAAATAAAATGCACTAATTCATGGCCAAATAAAATGCACTAATTCATAGCCAAATAAAATGCACTAATTCATAGCCAAATAAAATGCACTAATTCATGGCCAAATAAAATGCACTAATTCATAGCCAAATAAAATGCACTAATTCATAGCCAAATAAAATGCACTAATTCATGGCCAAATAAAATGCACTAATTCATAGCCAAAATACAATGCACTAATTCATAGCCAAATAAAATGCACTAATTCATAGCCAAATACAATGCACTAATTCATGGCCAAATACACTGCACTAATACATGGCCAAATAAAATGCACTAATTCATAGCCAAATAAAATGCACTAATTCATGGCCAAATACACTGCACTAATGCATAGCCAAATACAATGCACTAATTCATGGTCAATTAAAATGCACTTATTCATAGCCAAAATACAATGCACTAATTCATAGCCAAATAAAATGCACTAATTCATAGCTAAATAAAATGCACTAATGTATAGCCAAAATACAATGCACTAATTCATAGCCAAATAAAATGCACTAATTCATAGCCAAAATACAATGCACTAATTCATAGCCAAATAAAATGCACTAATTCATAGCCAAAATACAATGCACTAATTCATAGCCAAATAAAATGCACTAATTCATAGCCAAATAAAATGCACTAATTCATGGCAAAATAAAATGCACTAATTCATGAACAAAATACAATGCACTAATTCATAGCCAAATAAAATGCACTAATTCATGGCCAAATAAAATGCACTAATTCATGGCCAAATAAAATGCACTAATTCATAGCTAAATAAAATGCACTTATTCATGGCCAAATAAAATGCACTAATTCATAGCCAAATACAATGCACTAATTCATTGCCAAATAAAATGCACTAATTCATAGCCAAGTAAAATGCACTAATTCATAGCCAAAATACAATGCACTAATTCATAGCCAAATAAAATGCACTAATTCATAGCCAAATAAAATGCACTAATTTATAGCCAAAATACAATGCACTAATTCATAGCCAAATAAAATGCACTAATTCATAGCCAAAATACAATGCACTAATTCATAGCCAAATAAAATGCACTAATTCATAGCCAAAATACAATGCACTAATTCATAGCCAAATAAAATGCACTAATTCATAGCCAAAATACAATGCACTAATTCATAGCCAAATAAAATGCACTAATTCATAGCCAAAATACAATGCACTAATTCATAGCCAAATAAAATGCACTAATTCATAGCCAAAATACAATGCACTAATTCATAGCCAAATAAAATGCACTAATTCATAGCCAAAATACAATGCACTAATTCATAGCCAAATAAAATGCACTAATTCATAGCCAAAATACAATGCACTAATTCATAGCCAAATAAAATGCACTAATTCATAGCCAAAATACAATGCACTAATTCATAGCCAAATAAAATGCACTAATTCATAGCCAAAATACAATGCACTAATTCATAGCCAAATAAAATGCACTAATTCATAGCCAAAATACAATGCACTAATTCATAGCCAAATAAAATGCACTAATTCATAGCCAAAATACAATGCACTAATTCATAGCCAAATAAAATGCACTAATTCATAGCCAAAATACAATGCACTAATTCATAGCCAAATAAAATGCACTAATTCATAGCCAAAATACAATGCACTAATTCATAGCCAAATAAAATGCACTAATTCATAGCCAAAATACAATGCACTAATTCATAGCCAAATAAAATGCACTAATTCATAGCCAAAATACAATGCACTAATTCATAGCCAAATAAAATGCACTAATTCATAGCCAAAATACAATGCACTAATTCATAGCCAAATAAAATGCACTAATTCATAGCCAAAATACAATGCACTAATTCATAGCCAAATAAAATGCACTAATTCATAGCCAAAATACAATGCACTAATTCATAGCCAAATAAAATGCACTAATTCATAGCCAAAATACAATGCACTAATTCATAGCCAAATAAAATGCACTAATTCATAGCCAAAATACAATGCACTAATTCATAGCCAAATAAAATGCACTAATTCATAGCCAAAATACAATGCACTAATTCATAGCCAAATAAAATGCACTAATTCATAGCCAAAATACAATGCACTAATTCATAGCCAAATAAAATGCACTAATTCATGGCCAAATAAAATGCACTAATTCATGGCCAAATAAAATGCACTAATTCATAGCTAAATAAAATGCACTTATTCATGGCCAAATAAAATGCACTAATTCATAGCCAAATACAATGCACTAATTCATTGCCAAATAAAATGCACTAATTCATAGCCAAGTAAAATGCACTAATTCATAGCCAAAATACAATGCACTAATTCATAGCCAAATAAAATGCACTAATTCATTGCCAAATAAAATGCACTAATTCATAGCCAAGTAAAATGCACTAATTCATAGCCAAAATACAATGCACTAATTCATAGCCAAATAAAATGCACTAATTCATAGCCAAATACAATGCACTAATTCATGGCCAAATACACTGCACTAATACATGGCCAAATAAAATGCAATAATTCATAGCCAAATAAAATGCACTAATTCATGGCCAAATACACTGCACTAATGCATAGCCAAATACAATGCACTAATTCATAGCCAAATACAATGCACTAATTCATTGCCAAATAAAATGCACTAATTCATAGCCAAGTAAAATGCACTAATTCATAGCCAAAATACAATGCACTAATTCATAGCCAAATACAATGCACTAATTCATGGCCAAATACACTGCACTAATTCATAGCCAAATAAAATGCACTAATTCATGGCCAAATACACTGCACTAATTCATAGCCAAATACAATGCACTAATTCATTGCCAAATAAAATGCACTAATTCATAGCCAAGTAAAATGCACTAATTCATAGCCAAAATACAATGCACTAATTCATAGCCAAATATCTAAATAAAATGCACTTATTCATGGCCAAATAAAATGCACTAATTCATAGCCAAATACAATGCACTAATTCATTGCCAAATAAAATGCACTAATTCATAGCCAAGTAAAATGCACTAATTCATAGCCGAAATACAATGCACTAATTCATAGCCAAATAAAATGCACTAATTCATAGCCAAATACAATGCACTAATTCATGGCAAAATACAATGCACTAATACATGGCCAAATAAAATGCAATGATTCATAGCCAAATACAATGCACTAATTCAAGGCCAAATACAATGCACTAATTCATGGCAAAATACAATGCACTAATACATGGCCAAATAAAATGCAATAATTCATAGCCAAATACAATGCACTAATTCATAGCCAAATAAAATGCACTAATTCATGGCCAAATACAATGCACTAATTCATGGCAAAATACAATGCACTAATACATGGCCAAATAAATTGCACTAATTCATAGCCAAATAAAATGCACTAATTCATGACCAAATACAATGCACTAATTGATGGCCAAATACACTGCACTAATTCATGGCCAAATATAATGCACTAATTCATTGATTTCTCACGTCTCTAAAAGGGAACAAACCCTCATATGAAGCAGCAAATGTTTCATTTTGAGAGCCATACCCCAAAGCTCTATTATGTGACAGAAAAAAACTTTGTGGAAGATTTTAATGTTACATGTTAAATGTTTTATGTTATGCGTTAACTATTTTTAAAAAAAAATATTTATAACAATGGGTTGACATGGGTCTGGGACGACTGGTTTTCAAGAAAGGTAAAAAAAATGTGTGTTTGTGTACTTAGGAAGCTACCAACCCGGAAAGGATATTACTGTTTATTAAAAACTGTGTGGTTGGGGGGGGGGTGGGATTTGATACTTTCATTTTGCCCTAGGCATCATAAGATATTTGATAAATAATATACCTTCTTTGATAAACACAAATCAGGGGGAAGGGAATAGTGTCAAGGGTATGAGAACCACTGTGAACAAGGCGTGAGATGATCAGTGTAATTGAGGGCCGAGAGGGGGGGGGGGTAATAGAGGAGCTGTTTCGTAGTCAAAAAGGTTGAATTATGTCCATGGGCGAGGGTGTGAGATAGGGTGAGCGGCAGCGAGATAGTTTTTATATTGCTGGCTGTGAGATGTTTTAGGGGGAAGGGAATAGTGTCAAGGGTATGAGAACCACTGTGAACAAGGCGTGAGATGATCAGTGTAATTGAGGGCCGAGAGGGGGGGGGGTAATAGAGGAGCTGTTTCGTAGTCAAAAAGGTTGTATTATGTCCATGGGCGAGAGTGTGAGATAGAGTGAGCGGCAGCGAGATAGTTTTTATATTGCTGGCTGTGAGATGTTTCGCCTGAATAGAGTAGTGTTCGACAGATCTATTTATGAATGAACTCCATTGTGTAGCTTAACTAGTGGATGTGTTCAAGTTCTGAGAAATAAAACCAGTAATATATCTATGATCCTTTTAGCGTTGTTTGCATCGAACCAGTCCGTGGTATGACCAATGGAGATAGTCGCCATAAGCATAAGACCTTTGACGACGCAATAGTTGACATCAGCCAAAATACTTGACACGTAGGGTGTGTACATTTTTAAGTGGCGATATCTTTAAAACCAATGATGATACAGTCCGGTCAAGAAGTGTTACATTCTCTCTCATCTAATAATTGTATGGTATTACAATTTCAAAATAGTAGTTGGATATTTGTATATTAATATCGTTCATAGGCGTGCAGTAGGCGAGGAGAATTTGAAAGGTGTTTAAAAATCATGCAGGGCACAAAGAGAGGAGGGAGTAGAAGAGGAAGGCAGAGAAAAAGATGGGAAGATGATATCAATGAGTGGATGGGACTAAAACTAGGCGATGCTGTGCAAAGTGCAGAAGACAGAGAGGGGTGGAGGAGGATACTTCACATGTCATCTGTGGCGCCCCAGCGGTCCAAAGAATAAGGGACATGATGATGAAATTTTAATATCAGTATCTCCAATCCCAAAATATTACAGATTTAAAATGTTCTATAGATTTTATTTTAAAAATTAATAACCATTATCTTTAAGTATTCTGAAAAAGCCGTTGCACTTTATGTTGTTTTTGTTGTTTTTTTTTAAAATAGAAAATGCCATTCAATGCGTGGTAAAGGAAGTGGGGGTGGGATATAATGATATTAATACAGCTCAGAGGTGTGGAAAAGGTGTGTAGTGGTTAACGTAAGGGGTTACCTTTCGGCGATGCTTTAATTAGTGTTTTTTTTTTATTTTAAATTAACGTTAATAAAAAGATATGTGTGAGGGAGAGGACTGTGACTTTTGCTAATTTTTCCCAAAGCAGTTCAAATAGCCCTTAGAATAGGTGGGTGCCCCAAGCAGTACAAATAGCCCCTAGGATAGGTGGGTACCCCAAGTAGTACACATAGTCCCCAGAATAGGTGGGTCCCCAAGCAGTACAAATAGCCCTTAGAATAGGTGGGTGCCCCAAGCAGTACAAATAGCCCTTAGAATAGGTGGGTGCCCCAAGCAGTACAAATAGTCCCTAGAATAGATGGGTGCCCCAAGCAGTAAACATAGTCCCCAGAATAGGTGGATGCCCCAAGCAGTACAAATAGTCCCCAGTATAGGTGGGTGCCCCAAGCAGAACAAAATACTCCCCAGAATGGATGGATGCCCTAAATAAAACCAAGCATGTTGACAATTTTAAAAAAGTATATATTTACAGCAAAAAAAAAAACCTGAGTCAAAACTTCATGAAGTTTTAAAATTTAAAATAAAATTTGAACTTTCTTTTGTTACCATTTTATGTTTTTAAATTTCAAGGGCGGGGAAATTCGACATCATATTGTGTTACATTCTATCTGCTATTGAACAGCATCTTTCGTGACAAGCTATCTTCTATTGGACAGCACTTTTCATGACAAGCTATCTGCTATTGGGCAGCACTTTTCATGACAAGCTATCTGCTATTGGACAGCACTTTTCATGACAAGCTATCTGCTATTGGACTGCACTTTTCGTGACAAGCTGAGTACAATAAAAATTACAGTAGCTGAGGCCAGCCTACACATTAAGTTCCCACATCTTTGTGACAATAAAATTAGCCCTACACATTAAGTTCCCACATCTTTGTGACAATAAAATTAACCCTAAACATGAAGTTACCAAATCTTTGTGACAATGACATGAGCCTTAGAAGTTACGTTCTCACATCTGTGTGACAATGACATGAGCCCTACATGTTAATTCCAACATATATGTTACCTTGACATGAGTTCTAACATCTGCGACCATGAAATTAGCCCTACAAGTTAAGTTCAAACATCTTTGTGACAATGACATAAGCCCTACAAATTAAGTTCCAACATTTTTGTGGCAATGACATTAGCCCTACATGTTAATTCCAACATATGTGTTACCTTGACATGAGCCCTACAAGTTAAGTTCCAACATCTATGTGACAATGACGTGAGCCTACTGATTAAGCTCCGACATCTTTGTGACAAAACATCATCCTTACAAGTTAATTTCCCACATCTTTGTGACAATGACAGGAGCCCACGCATTAAGTTCCCACATCTTTGTGACAATGACATGAACTTACGCATTACGTTCCCACATCTTTGTGACAATGACAGGAGCCCACGCATTAAGTTCCCACATCTTTGTGACAATGACATGAGCCCACGTATTAAGTTCCCACATCGGTGTGACACTGACACAAGTGTATTACAGCAGCTGGCATGAGAGAGAGTCAACATAGAGGCGTGCCTAGCTGGTCCCCCAGACAAATTGGCTTCCATCTCTTTGTCTCGCCGGCACGTGCCTCCTAACAAGCCGGAAACGATATTCATATATCTTGCCTGGACATTACTGGAATGGGCATTTCTTTGTCTCTAAATAAACGATGGATGTGTTATTGTCTGCTTTATGAAGTTAATTTGTACCATATGGTCCTCTACAGTTGTTTCATTTGAAATTAATTTTAAAAATGATTTAGCTGTGTAAATGTAGCACTCAAGCAACCTTTCAATGTAATTTACGAGCTCATTGTTGCACTTATGTAACCTGTTGTGTAGATTCTTGACCTTTTCCGGATTAGGTTTTTTATGAGATAGAGTGAGGGAGAGAGAGAAAGTATTTTACACACTCCTGATGTTGGAGAGAAACCTGTTGTGTAGATTCTTGACTATTCCATGAATGAGAGAGAGAGAGAGAGAGAGAGAGGGAGAGAAAAGAGAGAGAGAGAGATCATGAGAGATTGAGAGAGAGTGAGAGAAAGATATGGCCATATTCTTGAGCCAGTTTCCTCCGTAAAGTACTTGGGTGTTACCATCCAAAGAGAGGTCCGCTGGGACGAGCATATTAGCAGTGTGTGCAACCGGGCAAACAAGACCCTGGGGTTCTTAAGGCGCAATCTGAAGATCGGCAACTCAAGCGTGAAAGAAAAAGCCTATAAAGCCTTTGTCCGACCTATTTTAGAGTACGCTTCTACAGTCTGGGACTCATTTACCCAGAAAAGCATCGACAGGTTGGAAGCGGTCCAGCGACGGGCAGCGCGCTTTGTCATGAACCGCTACAGAAGCACCTCGAGTGTTGGTAGCATGCTGGAAACAATGGGCTGGTCGACATTGGAAGAATGACGACGACTATCCAGGCTCTCCATGTTGTACAAGATAACAAATGGGCTGGTGCACTGCTCCGGAATCAAACAGAAACTCGTTCATCTCCCCCCCCTAGACTGCGACGAAGCCACGACAAACAGTTCCAGCTGGTAAAAACAAGAACAAAGTACAGAAGCTCCTCATTCCTGCCGAAGACAATAGGGGACTGGAACAAGCTTCCAAAAGCAACAGTTGAGGTGGCTACACTCGAGACATGTGTGTCTATTGCCTCCTGTATACCAACCCCCAGTTCATAACACCACTGCTGAGTCACCCTAAGTATCCCATTGAAACCCATGGACAGTAACATCGCAAACCCCTCTGAAACATAGGAGCCAGAATGATCAATTCATTGATCGTGGGCCCTTAAAATAAAGAAGAAGAAGAAGATAGTAGGAGAGAGTTACTAAGCATACACAAAAACACGGATACTGACTACTGTGTGTTGTGCTGCTGTCAGACTGCTGTGCTGCTGTAACACTAGAATACATCTCTAATCATATTTTTCAAAACTTTGAAATATACTTGATGATTGGAGTACTTGGTGATTGGAGTACTTGATTATTCTTTTAAAGTTGATTTTGGATTTAGAAAAGTGCAATGTCAATAGATTATTAATTTTTCGCTTGACTGACTTTGTTATCGCCCGTTCCTTCCATCATTTTTTTTAACGCAATTTCTTTGTTACTCAGCTCTTAACAAAAAAAAACTATATTATTGAACTTTAACCCTCAGTGCGATATGAACTTCAACCATCAATGTGATATGAACTTTAACCTTCACTGCGTTATGCAACAATGACTAAACCATGTCTATACTAAAATGGTGAAGGCTTCAGAGCCCGAACTGATGTCCAGTATTGCCCAGACAACAACAGCACGAAAGAGGCTCAAGAAAATATGGAACGACAAAAATATAGCCCCCAGCACCAAAATCAGACTGATGCGCTCATTAGTCCTCTCCATTTTCCTGTATGCCTGCGAATCCTGAACACTAACAGCAGATCTTGAAAGGAAAATAAAGGCGATGGAGATGAGGTGTCTCAGAAAAATTTTTGGCATCTGCTATATGGACCATATCTCCAATGATACAGTGAAGGAAAGGGTTCGCTGGGAATTGGGGAGCACGATGACCTACTGGTGACTGTAAAAAAAAAAGCGCAAACTACAATGGTACGGCCACGTAACCATGAAACAAGGGCTGGCTAAAGAAATCATACAGGGCACCACAAGAGCGGGGAGAAGAAGAGGAAGACAAAGAAAAAGATGGGAAGATAACATCAAAGAGTGGACAGGACTAACATTGGACGATGCTGTGCGCAGTGCAGAAGACAGAGACGAATGGAGGAGGATAGTTCACATGTCATCTGTGGCGCCCCAACGGTCCAGGGACTAAGGGACATGATTATGATGATGATACTAAAATTACACAATTATCTATATTTTATATGACAAAACCCTGTCCAAGTTCAAAAGTAATCCATTTAAGATTCTCTGACGTACTTGGCCAACGTCTTTAAGCCAAGAAGTTCAGACATGGGTCATTTGGCCGAAAAGTTAGACCATCAGTTATTTCACCGAATATGATAAAATAATTGAATCTCAAAGTGATAATGATCATATTTGTTTAAAGGCCCACATTTGTTTGTGCTTATTTGTTCTTTCCGAAGAAACTCCTACGGTGATGTACGTGATTTACGGAAATCAACGTGTACATTTAAGAAAAACATTTTTTTTCACTTTTAAATGCCCCTGACAAATACCCCCGACTTAAAAAATACCCCGGCCTAAACAAATACCTCAGACCTAAAGGAATATCCCAGACCTAAAAAATTAGCCAGACTTAAATGAATACCGTAGACCTAAACAAATACCCCAGACCTAAACAAATACCCTAGACCTAAACAAATACCCTAGACCTAAACAAATACGCCAGACCTAAACAAATACCCCAGACCTAAACAAATACCTCAGACCAAAACAAATACCCTAGACCTAAACAAATACCCCAGACCTAAACAAATACCTCAGACCTAAACAAATACCTCAGACCTAAACAAATACCCTAGACCAAAAACAAATACCTCAGACCTAAACAAATATCCCAGACCTAAAAAAATAGCCAGACTTAAATGAATACCCAAGACCTAAACAAATACCCCAGACCTAAACAAATACCCCAGACCTAAACAAATACCCTAGACCTAAACAAATACCCCAAACCTAAACAAATACCCCAGACCTAAACAAATACCTCAGACCTAAACGAATATCCCAGACCTAAAAAATAGCCAGATTAAGAATACCCAAGACCTAAATAAATACCCCAAACCTAAACAAATACTCCATACCTAAACTGTAACGGACTATGTTTTCACATGAAAACAGAGAGGTAGCATGAGTGAACAATGAATAGTGTTGATCATGTTTTTTTCCACGGGGAGAGACAATCAATGGATTGTACTTTGAGATGCAAATGTGAACTCCACGTTTTTGGAGAGTAAAATTATGTTTTTGTCAGAGTGGTTGTTTTCCACGCTTTGCTGGTAATAAAGTATGAGTTGACTGAGATAGTGAGAGCTGAGCGCAGAGCAGTAGAGAATGGTAGCGCGAGAGCTGTGTGATAAGAGAGTTGAGCTGAGTTGACAGTAGTGTGAGGACTTGTCTTTCTTAATGATGGAATACTATAGATATATATGTGAAATTACATTCATGCAAGGATTATTTATTAATATTATCAATATAAAGTGTGTTCAATAAAGTACTGTAAGTTTAACCAGGATTCAGTATTCTTATTTGCGTGCCCGGATTATAAGTGGAAGAATGAAGAAGCCTTAGTCGGCATCCTGAAATATCAACATAACATAAGTAACCATACTACTGACATAACCCACAGCATAAGAAATAAGCTCCCACGCCATGTCAGAGTAGGTGTGTTACAAATGGTGTCAGAAGCGGTGTAACGACGATGCGTTACAAATATTGTAAAGAAGTGTCAGAAATGTGTTACAGAACATTGAGTAACAACGATATATTTTAAAATTCGAGCGGAAGAATACAGCGAACGCCATTACGACCGTGTATCAATCAAGTCCGAGACGAGTTCACTACACACAGAGCTAGCCGACAATTGAGGTCAGTCACAGTCTCAAGAGTTCAGAGTTCAAAGCCAACTGGTACACGGCAACTAGCAGCATAAGGAAAATTTTCAAGTTATTTACAACTGTAGCAAAGATTTACTGTAAGCCTACATATTACAAGACCAACAGAAGTAGAAGTCTGACGTTATTACAGATGAGATGTGTGTATCAAGACATCGAAAGTAAGATTTCCCCAGCATAATCTTCACTTTATACAAGCCGCACAAAGCCTAGTGCGCATTTCAAGTAAAGTAATTCTTTAATTACTCACAAGTTCAACTGAATCGGAGAGAAAGTACACTATTTTCAATTGGATTATTACACTATTACTTCTATTACGCAAGGTACTTGCATTGGATTACTGAAGCAGTTTGTGTTGTAACTTTTTCATTGGATTATATAACTTTTGCATTGGAGTATTTACCCAAGTACACTTTCTACATAGAAGGATTATCGACTACACAGAGATCATAGCGTCACAGAGGAGCAGAGGTGACCAACTACAGATTTCTTTTGGACACTTTCACTTGGTATTTATGTATATAAATATTATGTGTTATGTATTGTATATAATTTAAGACTTTAAAAATCTACTTATATCATACTTAATTAGATTAAGTAAATTTTTTACTTTTTCTGTATATTATAAGTTTAATTTTAGAGTATACTTTAGGAATATCCACGGTGTTATCTTTCCTAGGGAAGTTTTTTTATTAAAACAGTAAAGGTTTCTTCTGGCCCTATTTATAACACTGTAGGATAATTTTATGTTAGTTGTGAAGTCTAGTTTGTACATTGTCATAACTGTTGTTTTTTAGTATATCTTGTCAGATTTGTTATATTTGTCTTGTCATTGTCATACATATTGTCAACCTACTGTCATATTTTCTACTATCTTGTGGTCCATAAACTAAACAGTACTTTTGTATTTGTTGTCTCATTTGTATTCATGTAAACGTCTACATATCTGTATTTATGTTGTGAAGTAGACAATTTAATTATTTTAAATTTTTCTTACACTTATTTATAACTCATAATTCATGTATCAACTTGCATTTGTGTATACATTCATTAACATGTAAATATATGTAATATTGTAAACTATTTTAATTGATAACTAAAGAATAAGGAGATAACTGATATACTGATACATACCAATATAATTTTAGTTACTCACATTATAACTAAAAATGGCAGAGTACTTAGAATTATTAGAAGTAGGTGAGAAGCTTGGCTTGAAGCAGGAGAAATTAGCTGACTTCGTAACTCGAGAAATGGACAAAATTAGGGACAAACAGAAAGAAGACAAAGACCGAGAAGCTAGACTGTTAGAGAGAAGCGACCTTAAACAAATAGAAGAATTGAAATTAAAAGGACAAAAAGAAATAGATGAACTAAATTTAAAAGGACAAAAAGAAATAGAAGAACTTAAATTAAGGGAACAAGATATGAAAATAAGAGAGGAAGAGCTAAAACTAGAAAGAGCTATGATAGAATCAGGACAGCATACTACATCAACAAGCAATAGAGAAACAATAGTACATACAAACCTAAATTTAGAGAATTTAATGAACATAAAGAAGAAATTATTAGTTATTTGTCACAATTTGAGGGCATCTGTCAGTCTTACAACTATAGAGAAGAGACTTGGGCTAATATTTTATTGAGCAGATTATCAGGGAAAAGCCTAAGCATTATTAATTCACTCAGTGAAGAACAAAAGAATAATTATAACTATATAAAGAAAGTTTTGTTAAAGTTCTATGGAAACACAGAAGACATTTATAGAAAAAATTTCCATAACATAAGACTAGAGAGAGAAGTAGACCCTAACACCACCATATTCAATATTAGAGACAATTTTTTGGAGAGTAAAATTATGTTTTTGTCAGAGCGGTTGTTTTCCACGCTTTGCTGGTAATGAAGTATGAGTTGACTGAGATAGTGAGAGCTGAGCGCAGAGCAGTAGAGAACAGTAGCGTGAGAGCTGTGTGATTAGACAGTTGAGCTGAGTTGACAGTAGTGTGAGGACGTGTCTTTCTTAATGATGGAATACTATAGATATATATGTGAAATTACATTCATGCAAGGATTATTTATTAATATTATCAATATAAAGTGTGTTCAATAAAGTACTGTAAGTTTAACCAGGATTCAGTATTCTTATTTGCGTGCCCGGATTATAAGTGGAAGAATGAAGAAGCCTTAGTCGGCATCCTGAAATATCAACATAACATAAGTAACCATACTACTGACATAACCCACAGCATAAGAAATAAGCTCCCACGCCATGTCAGAGTAGTTGTGTTACAAATGGTGTCAGAAGCGGTGTAACGACGATGCGTTACAAATATTGTAAAGAAGTGTCAGAAATGTGTTACAGAACATTGAGTAACAACGATATATTTTAAAATTCGAGCGGAAGAATACAGCGAACGCCATTACGACCGTGTATCAATCAAGTCCGAGACGAGTTCACTACACACAGAGCTAGCCGACAATTGAGGTCAGTCACAGTCTCAGGAGTTCAGAGTTCAAACAGCCAACTGGTACACGGCAACTAGCAGCATAAGGAAAATTTTCAAGTTATCTACAACTGTAGCAAAGATTTACTGTAAGCCTACATATTACAAGACCAACAGAAGTATGCCGTTATTACAGATGAGATGTGTGTATCAAGACATCGAAAGTAAGATTTCCCCAGCATAATCTTCACTTTATACAAGCCGCACATAGCCTAGTGCGCAATTCAAGTAAAGTAATTCTTTAATTACTCACAAGTTCAACTGAATCGGAGAGAAAGTACACTATTTTCAATTGGATTATTACACTATTACTTCTATTACGCAAGGTACTTGCATTGGATTACTGAAGCAGTTTGTGTTGTAACTTTTTCATTGGATTATATAACTTTTGCATTGGAGTATTTACCCAAGTACACTTTCTACATAGAAGGATTATCGACTACACAGAGATCATAGCGTCACAGAGGAGCAGAGGTGACCAACTACAGATTTCTTTTGGACACTTGGTATTTATGTATTTATGTGTTATGTATTGTATATAATTTAAGACTTTAAAAATCTACTTATAGAATACTTAATTAGATTAAGTAAATTTTTTTTTACTTTTTCTGTATATTATAAGTTTAATTTTAGAGTATACTTTAGGAATATCCACGGTGTTATCTTTCCTAGGGAAGTTTTTTTATTAAAACAGTAAAGGTTTCTTCTGGCCCTATTTATAACACTGTAGGATAATTTTGTGTTAGCTGTGAAGTCTAGTTTGTACATTGTCATAACTGTTGTTTTTTAGTAGATCTTGTCATATTTGTGCTATTTGTCTTGTCATTGTTATACATATTGTCAACCTACTGTCATATTTTCTACTATCTTGTGGTCCATAAACTAAACAGTACTTTTGTATTTGTTGTCTCATTTGTATTCATGTAAACGTCTACATATCTGTATTTATGTTGTGAAGTAGACAATTTAATTATTTTAAATTTTTCTTACACTTATTTATAACTTATAATTCATGTATCAACTTGCATTTGTGTATACATTCATTAACATGTAGATATATGAAATATCGTAAACTATTTTAATTGATAACCAAAGAATAAGGAGATAACTGATATACTGATACATACCAATATAATTTTAGTTACTCACATTACAAATAAAAATGGCAGAGTACTTAGAATTATTAGAAGTAGGTGAGAAGCTTGGCTTAAAGCAGGAGAAATTAGCTGACTTCGTAACTCGTGAGATGGACAAAATTAGGGACAAACAGAAAGAAGACAAAGACCGACAAGACAAAGACAAAGACCGAGAAGCTAGACTGTTAGAGAGAAGCGACCTTAAACAAATAGAAGAACTAAAATTAAAAGGACAAAAGGAAATAGAAGAACTTAAATTAAAAGAACAGGATATGAAATTAAGAGAGGAAGAAATAAAACTAGAAAGAGCTAGAATAGAATCAGGACAGCATACACCATCAACAAGCAATAGAGAAACCAATAGTACATACAAACCTAAATTTAGAGAATTTAATGAACATAAAGAAGAAATTATTAGTTATCTGTCACAATTTGAAGGCATATGTCAGTCTTACAATTATAGAGAAGAGACTTGGGCTAATATTTTATTGAGCAGATTATCAGGGAAAAGCCTAAGCATTATTAATTCACTTAGTGAAGAACAAAAGAATAATTATACCTATATAAAGAAAGTTTTGTTAAAGTTCTATGGAAACACAGAAGACATTTATAGAAAAAATTTCCATAACATAAGACTAGAGAGAGAAGTAGATCCTAACACCACCATATTCAATATTAGAGACAATCTTGTCAAATGGCTTGAATTAACTGAAATTGACCTAAATGATCCAAAAGCATTACTGGATATGTTTATCATAGACAAAATATTAAGAAATGCATCAGTCTCTTTATTTTCATTCCTTAAAGAGAGAAAGATTAAAAATGAGCGTGAGTTAGTTGACTCAATCACAACATTTAAAGATGCTCACCCCAATGAAGAGCTAGACAATAGAAACAGCACACTAGCCTCTATTAGAAACACACCCAGTGATAGGGACAGTCAAAAACAAAACACATATCAAAACAGAAGATACCACAGCCTACCTGCCAGATGGCAAAACAATAAATTTCAGAAAAGTCATCAAAACAATTACCAGACACCATATACTAATTATTCAAACAACAACAAATGTTTCTACTGTGGCATTCCAGGTCACAAAAAATATGAGTGTAGGAAATTACATAGAGATTTAGGACATTCACAACAATACTATCAGAGAACATCACCCAACAGTAGTCCAATTAGATACAACAGTGCAAATAGGAGTAGACAACCATATAAAAATCAAAGATATAATTCCAATCAGACTAACAGTAGACAAAACACCAAACCACATGAAACTTTAGCTAGCGCATGTCACAGTGAAGGAAGTTTACAATTTTTTCCTTCTTATGTAAACAACCAGCTTGTTCAGTGTCTAAGAGACACAGGTTGTACAACAATAGTAGTTGACAAAAAATTGATTGACCCTAAAGACCATATATCTGAAAAAACCACAGTCATGTTAGCAAATAACACAAAAGTTGAATGTTATAAAGCAGTAGTGGACATAGACTGTCCATGGTTGACAGGAAAGGTAACGGCAGTACTTATGGACAACCCAGTATGTCAGTTAATAATTGGAAATATTAAAGAAATTCCAGATAATTCCCAAGAACTATTCTTAAATTGGATTGAATCAAAAAATTTAACCAAAGAGTATATAAGTGCAATAACAAGACAACAACATAAAACTAGTCAGACACAGCCTGAAATAGAAGAAAAATTAGACATTCCAAAACAAATAACTAGAGAGGACATAATTAGAATGCAGACAGAAGATAGGCAAATTCAGGACATTAGAAACAAAATTAAGGACAATAACACAATTTATAGAGGACATAATTACACAATAAAACATAATATTCTAATCAGAAATTTTGAGAAAGGTGAAATCAAAAAATCTCAAATAATAGTACCATTAATACTCAGAAACAAAATACTCAACCATGCACATGACAGTCCTTTGGCTGGACACATGGGTATAAAAAAAACATTAGAAAGGGTCACACAGAATTTTTATTGGCCAGGCATACACAAGGACATAAAGAAACACATAAACAAATGCATACCATGTCTGACAAAAAACCCAATACACAGTAAACACAGAGCACCCATACAACCCACAGACAAAATAGGTAGAAACTTTGAGAAGGTAGCTATAGATATCATTGGTCCTCTTAATCCACCATCAAATAAGGGACACAAATTTATTTTAACCATGATTGATATGGCATCTAGATGGCCAGAGGCAATTCCCCTCAAAAACATTAATTCAGAAACAATTTGCATGGCATTATTAGATGTATTTACAAGACATGGGTTCCCTGATAAAATATTATCAGATAATGGAACACAGTTTACTTCCAACTTAACCAATGCAGTTACAAAATTGTTAGGAATAATACAAGTCCATTCCACAATATATAGACCACAGGCCAATGGTATGGTAGAAAGATGGAACAAGACACTAAAAACAATGTTAAATAAAACAATAGACCACCCTAGAGAATGGCACCTATATATACCCATGGTTTTATTCGCCTATAGAGAGAGTATACAAGACACCACTGGGTACTCTCCATTTGAGCTAATGTTTGGGGCCAATCCAAAGGGACCGTTAACTCTTTTTAAAGAAAATATTTTAGGCCAGAAAGGCACACAACAAGACACATTTGACATAATTACAAAAATTAG
This sequence comes from Lymnaea stagnalis, assembly GCA_964033795.1. NCBI lineage: Eukaryota > Metazoa > Mollusca > Gastropoda > Lymnaeidae > Lymnaea > Lymnaea stagnalis. Next base: position 3,514,266 of record CAXITT010000002.1, on the reverse strand, counting down.
AGAGAGGATTACATATGGCATAGAAAATGCTAAAGAAAACACTGATAGGGAGTCTAAAAGACAAAGACATATAAAGAATACACATAGATACCTCAGAGATCTTAAAGTACATGATAAAGTTTTGGTATGGTTGCCAAACAATAATGGACAAAAGATTTGGCAGGGTCCGTTTACAATTCATGACAAGTTAAATTTAGTTGATTATGTAATTCACATGAAGGGTGAATTGAAAGTCCTACATGTGGACTTGCTCAGAAAATATGACTCTGTTCCTGAAGAGTTAGAAACCATCAGTAATGAAATAAGTAGCACAGCCACCGTTGCTAGTGTTATACAATTAGAAGACAATGAAAATAACACCACAACAAACAGACACTTAACAACAATTCTAAAAGAATACAAAGATGTCATCACAGAGAACATAGGACACACTAGCAGTTTAGAACACAAGATAATATTAACACAGGAACCCACATTCAAACACAAAATCTATCCAATTCCATATGCATTTAGGGAAGAAGTAAAGAAAGAACTAAATCATTTAATACAGACTAACAAGATTAAAAGATCAGATTCACCAATAGCATCACCCATGGTAGTAGTAAAAAAGAAAAATGGCCAGTGCCGTATATGTTGTGACTATAGGGAGTTAAATAAAATCACACAATTAGATGCAGAACCCATGAGGGACACCAGAGAACTACTGGAAGAAATAGGCTCCTCCACATTATTCACCCACTTAGATTTAAACAGAGGATTCTGGCAAATAGGCATGCATCCGGATTCCATGCCTTTGACTGCATTTGCCACAGAGGAAGGCTTGTTCGAATGGACAGTAATGCCATTTGGTCTAGTTAATTCCACCGCAACATTTTCTCGATTCATGCGAATCATGTTAGAAGGCATACCAAATGTAGTACATTTTGTCGATGATATCTGCATTCACACTAAGGATATGAAGACACATATAGAGACTATAAAAACAGTACTAAACAAATTAAGAGCACATGGAGTTACAATAGCACCAAACAAATTAAAGTTTGCACAAGAGGACATTGAATTTTTAGGATTTAAAGTCGGTAAAAACACAATTCAGCCCACAGAACACAACAGAGGAAAAATACTAAATATAAAAACACCACACACTCAGAAAGAAGTAAAAGCCATTTTAGGTTTGTGCAATTTTTACAGCACTTTTGTTCCAAAATTTTCTGATGTTACACTACCCTTAAGGAAACTAATAAATAAAGATAGCAAGAAACAAATAGTATGGACGGATGAATGCGAAAATACACTGAGAACAATCAAAGAAATTTTCCAAAGTGACAACATATTGTTATCACCCAATTTTAAACAGTCTTTCACTCTAGTTACAGACGCCTCCAACATTGGATTAGGAGCTTGCCTTATGCAAGAATACAATCATAAATTAAGACCCATTACCTATTTAAGTAGAGCATTAAGCAGAACTGAAATTAACTACTCAACCATTGAAAAAGAATGCTTAGCAATTGTGTGGGCACTTACCAAACTACAGAAATATCTATTAGGCAGAAAATTTATATTATTGACTGATCACAAGCCATTAATGGCACTAAATAGAAAGAAAATAGCAAACAGTAAAATAAACAGATGGTCGTTGATACTATTAGATTATCAGTATGAGATAAGGACAATAAAAGGAAAAGACAATACAGTAGCTGATTTCCTTTCCAGACACATTGAACATGCAGACAATGACAAAGACACTGACTTAAGACACATTAGTCAGACATTCTAAATGAATATACACACATACGTTCACTCAGTTTTTTTGATAAGACACTTGTACATATCATTTTTGTAAATGAATATCAGATTTTAACCAATTGTAAATTTGCTAATGCAAAATTTAAGGTTGTTACATTCATTTTGCAGTGTTTATTATTCAATAAGATGTCAATGTCACTTCACAGTATCATACATAAGGATTTTAAGAGGTTGTCATTGGTGATTTTTTAATTTTTTACCAGGGTAAATTATTCACTATTATGTGATATTAACAGTAAAAGGCTCTGTATTTCATAATGATGAAATGTTAATGTTGTTACACTGATTTGATTGATAGATGTGGGATTGAAATTTTCTAAGAGACATTATCATTATTTCAACATATAATGCCAAAAATTTTGTTGCACAAAATTTTTTCAGATGGGTGGGGCATGTAACGGACTATGTTTTCACATGAAAACAGAGAGGTAGCATGAGTGAACAGTGAATTGTGTTGACCATGTATTTTGAGATGCAAATGTGAACTCCACGTTTTTGGAGAGTAAAATTATGTTTTTGTCAGAGCGGTTGTTTTCCACGCTTGGCTGATAAAAAAGTATGAGTTGACTGATATAGTGAGAGCTGAGCATAGAGCAGCGTGAGAGCTGTGTGATTAGAGAGTTGAGCTGAGTTGACAGTAGTGTGAGGACGTGTCTTTCTTAATGATGGAATACTATAGATATATATGTGAAATTACATTCATGCAAGGATTATTTATTAATATTATCAATATAAAGTGTGTTCAATAAAGTACTGTAAGTTTAACCAGGATTCAGTATTCTTATTTGCGTGCCCGGATTATAAGTGGAAGAATGAAGAAGCCTTAGTCGGCATCCTGAAATATCAACATAACATAAGTAACCATACTACTGACATAACCCACAGCATAAGAAATAAGCTCCCACGCCATGTCAGAGTAGTTGTGTTACAGACCTAAACAAATGCACCAGATTTAAACAAATGCACCAGACCTAAACAAATGCACCAGACCTAAACAAATGCACCAGACCTAAACAAATGCACCAGACCAAAACAAATGCACCAGACCTAAACAAATGCACCAGACCTAAACAAATTTCCAAGATCTTGACAAATGCCCTTGACCGTGACAAAGCCCAAGACCCTGACTAATGCCTTTGATCATGATAGATGCCCCTGGTCCTGATAAATGCCCTCGTCCTAGATAAATGTCCTCGTCTTAGACATATCCTCCCGACCCAGACAAATGGCCTCTACCTTGACAAAGGTTAACGATACATACAAATACCCTTGATACTGACAAATACCTTGACACTGACAAATACCCTTGACACTGAAAAATACCCTCGACACTGACAAATACCCTTGACACTGACAAATGCACCTTGTCCCAAGCTTTGCAAACAAATCCTTGCATTTTTAGAACCATTTTGATCACTTCTAAAGAAATTCAATAACCATTGTTGTTTTTTAATTGCCTTGTCAGCCGAATGGCCGTCGGAGAAATGTCCCGGGGGCCAAAAGGTGGCGGCGAAATGTCACGAAAAGCCTGGCGGTGAAATGGCGCAGAGATAAGCCTGTCAAATTTAGACTGACAAACCCATGTTGATGCAGCACTGACCAAACACTGTCCATGATAGAGTGGTGACGCACTATAAAGGCTAGAGAGGCTAAACACTGTCCACATACTTTGAAAAAAAAAGAGTCTATGGGGGGGGGGGCTGAGATTTTGTTTTTAAATTGTCTTAAATCGTATTTGACTTGAAATGGTCCTAGCTTTTCACTAAATTCTTGACACATTTTGAGAGCCGTCCACAGCTGGTAAAACTTGGGATTTGAGTTGAGCCATACATACCAAGCTTGACTGAGTCAGACATACAAAGTTTGATTAGGCCAGACGTACACAGTTTGACTGAGTCAGACATACCAAGTTTGATTGAGCCAGACATACCAAGTTTGACTGAACCAGACATACCAAGTTCGACACTCATGCATGGACTTCGGCAATGCTCTCATGGTGGTTCTTCCAGCTAAGCTCCTGGATAAAATTTAAAAAGTACAGAATAATGCGGCTCGCATTGTTCTTTGCAAAACGCAAATGTGACCATGCTAAAACATTTCTGAGAGAGTTGCATTGGCTGCCAGTCCGCGGTCGCGTAGAGTACAAAATTGCAACTCTGTCCTTCCGCTGCTTGTATGACCTGGGGCCGTCCTATCTGAAAGCGCTCGTGACGCCTTATGTACCCAGTAGACAGCTCCGCTCATCCGATAGTGGCAAACTCTCGATACCACGTGTTCGCCTTGAGAGTTACGGAAGGCGCACTTTCGCATTTGCTGGCCCAACAATTTGGAACACACTTCCTGACGCTCTCAGAAACAGCCAGACACTGGAGTCTCTCAAAACCGAATTGAAAACGTATCTATTTCGCAAACACTGCTGGGGTGATGTTGTGTACCACTTTTCCAGCTGGCTATTATCTCCTAGATATATATAGGCTTGTGTTGTTTATGTTTGCAAGGGATGAAAGACTTAGAATGGGTATTCTCTTTTGTAGTTTTTGTAATGTTGCGTTTTTTATTTCAATGTGCTATAATATAGATTTGTTTTCATTTCTCTTTTAATATGGTTGACTCTGTACCGCTCTTCGAGCCTTGGGGATGAAGCGTGATTTTTAAATAAACTTTATTATTATTATTATTAAGTTTGTTTGAGCCAGACATACTTAGTTCGACTTAACCAGACATATCAAGTTGCACTGAGCCAGACACACGCAGCTCGTGCATTCGTGGTCAAGAAGACAAATTAAATGTTAAGTGAAACCTACATGATGCTATATCACAGGGTAACTCCTGCCCACGGCGGCATCGCTTAGGATATATCTTGTAAGGCATCTCAAGCATTAAAATTCAATTTCTGGTGGTGAAAATTGAATTACTTGAATAATGATGGTGCGTTGCTTTGTCAAATTAAAATGCCCCCAATGAACAACAGGGGAGACTAGTCGATTGAGGGGTCTGCCATGGCTGAGACTGGTGGATTGAAGGGGCTGACACGATTAGGACAACATTAGCTGTACTGGTGTAGACCAGTGTTCCCTTGACGATACCTTCCTGGGTGGTAGGACTATGTTAGTCACACTGGACTTATCACAATGAGTTTGTGACTTCATGCTTGGCTTATCCCATTGTCTTAGTAAAGCTGGCTCTGTCGCACTAGGTTTGTCACACTTGGTCGGTCCCAACAGGTATACCAAGTGCCACAAAGGTTTTGGCAAACTGAGAATGACCACGTGGGTTTATTAAACTGTTTGTTCACGCTCTCTATCTTTTCATGCTTGGATTGATGGCTAGACATTAATCATCAAAGACACTGCATACCATAATGGACTCAGGCCGACTTGGTAACATCTTTTGTCTCAGACCTACCATGGCATTCTTCTCCATGTACAGACACCTATCATGGCATTCTTCTCCATGTACAGACATCTATCATGGCATTCTTCTCCATGTACAGACCCCTATCATGGCATTCTTCTCGATGTACAGTCATCTCATATAAATAATTCTCAACATTAACTAGGTCTTGGTCCAAACAAGAGCAGTCTTTTCCATGTGTTCATGACATCATTGTGACGTGTCATCTTTACATAAATTTATGACATGACGTTCAGTTGTCATTTTTTTAAACTAATTCATTTCCTCACCAGGATGTTTACCGAAGAACATCCCCTATCCAAAGCATTGATCTTATGATAGCATTTTTGTTATTGATATCAATGAAAATAAAAAATATATTTCATCATATGTTCATCTTAACAATAGCTCAGGGCCTAACATTATCCCAGTGCCCAACATTATCCAGCACCGCACATTATGCCAGTACCCAACTTTATCCCGGTCCCCGACATTATCCCAATGCCCAACATTATCCCAGTGCCCAACTTTTCCCAGTGCCCGACATTATCCCAGTGCCCAACTTTTCCCAGTGCCCGAAATTATCCCAGTGCCCAACTTTTCCCAGTGCCCGACATTATCCAAGTGCCAAACTTTTCTCAGTGCCCAACATTATCCCAGTGCCCAACTTTTCCCAGTGCCCGACATTATCCCAGTGGTCAACTATTCTCAGTGCCCAACATTATCCCAGTGCCCAACTTTTCCCAGTGCCCGACATTATCCCAGTGGTCAACTATTCTCAGTGCCCAAAATTATCTCATTTTTAAACAGTGTTTAAATGCAGAAACATTTTGTTGTGTTCATATATTCTTTTAGTGCCTAAATAATGCACCAGTATCGCCCTATTGTGTCAGTATCGTCCTACTGTGTCAGTGTCGTCCTATTGTGTCAGTGTCGCCCTACTGTGTCAGTGTCGCCCTACTGTGTCCGTATCATACTACTGTGTCAGTGTCACCCTACTGTATCAGTATCATCCTACTGTGTCGTTCTACTGTGTCAGTGTCGCCTTACTGTGTCAGTGTCTCCTACTGTGTCAGTGTCGCCCTACTGTGTCAGTGTCATACTACTGTGTCGGTGTCGCCCTACTGTATCAGTGTCATCCTACTGTGTCGTTCTACTGTGTCAGTGTCGCCCCACTGTGTCAGTATCGTCCTACTTTGTCAGTGTCGCTTACTGTGTCAGTGTCGATTACTGTGTCAGTGTCGCCCTACTGTGTCAGTGTCATACTACTGTGTCGTCCTACTGTGTCAGTGTGGCTTTGCTGTGTCATTGTCGCCCAACTGTGTCAGTGTCATCATACTGTGTCAGTGTCATCCTACTGTGTCGTCCTACAGTGTCAGTTTCACCTTACTGTGTCAATGTCTTCCTACTGTGTCAGTGTCGTCCTACTGTGTCAGTGTCGCCCTAATGTGTCAGTGGCATCCTACTGTGTCAGTGTCGTCCTACTGTGTCAGTATGACACAACTTTCAGTGTCATCATACTGTGTCGCACTACTGTGTAAGTGTCGCCCTACTGTGTCAGTATGACACAACTGTCAGTGTCATCGTACTGTGTCGCACTACTGTGTAAGTGTCGCCATACTGTGTCAGTATCGCCCAATTGTGTCAGTGTCGTCCTACTGTGTCAGTGTCGCCCTACTGTTTCAGTGTCACCCTACTGTGTTAGGGTCGTCCTACTGTTCTTCCTACTGTGTCAGTGTCGCCCTACTGTGTTCAATACTTTCATCTTTCATAAAATTGTTTCAGGATTCTGCTAGTGTGTCTAATTTTAATTATTGAGTCAACTTTAACATATTGTGTCAATCTTTCATGTTATGTCAATATTCTGTTGAGTCAGGGTTCTATAGTGTCAGGGTTCTTTAGTGTCAGGGTTCTATAAAGTCAGTGTTCAATAGTGTCAGGGTTCTATAGTGTCAGTTTTCAATAGTGTCAGTGTTCAATAATGTCAGGTTTCCTATAGTGTCAGGTTTCCTATAGTGTCAGGTTTCTATAGTGTCTTTTTCTATAATGTCAGGGTTCAATAGTGTCAGTGTCTTTAGTGTCAATTTTCTATAGTGTCAGGGTTCTATGGTGTCAGTTGTCAATGTTGTCAGGGTTCTATAGTGTCAGTGTTTTATAGTTTCAGTGTTCTATAGTTTCAGTTTTATATAGTGTCAGTGTTCTATATTCTCAGGGTTCATAATGTCAGATTTCTATAGTGTCAGTGTTCAATAGTGTAAGGGTTCTATAGTGTCAGAATTATATAGTGTTAGGTTTTAATAATGTCAGGGTTTTATAGTGTCAGGGTTCTATAGTGTCAGGGATATATAGTGTCAGGGTTCTATAGTGTCAGGGTTTGATTGTGTCAGGGTTCTATAGTGTCAGGGTTTTAAAGTGTCAGTGTTTTAAAGTGTCGGAGTTATGTATTGTGCCAATGTTCTTTTGTGTCAGGGTTATAAAGTGTCAGGACTTTCCCATTGTGTCAATGTTCTGTTGTTTCAGGATTCTATAGTGTCAGGGTTCTATAGTGACAGGGTTCTATTGTGACAGGGTTCTATAGTGACAGGGTTCTATAGTGACAGGGTTCTATAGTGACAGGGTTCTATAGTTTCAGGGTTCTTTAATGTCAGTGTTCTATAGTTTTAGTGTTCAATAGTGTTAGGGTTCTCTTAGCCCATTGTACAATAGTGTCAGTGTTAAATAGTGTCAGTGTTCTATAGTGTCAGTGTACAATAGTGTCAGGGTTAAATAGTGTCAGTGTTCTAAAGTGTCACTGTTATATAGTGTTAGTGTCTTATAGTGACAGTGTTCTATAGTGCCAGGGTTCTATAGGGTCAGTGTTCTATAATGTCAGTGTTCATTAGTGTCAGTTTTCTATAGTGTCGGTGTTATATAGTGTCAGGGTTATATAGTTTCAGGGTTCTATAGTTTCAGTTTTCTGTTAAGTCAGGTGTCTATAGATTCATTGTTCTATAGTGTCAGTATTCAATAGTGTCAGGTTGTTATTGTGTCAGGGTTCTATAGTGTCAGTGTTCAATAGTGTCAGGGTTCTATAGTGTCAGGGCTCAATAGTGTCAGGGTTCTATAGTGTCAGGGTTCTATATTGTCAGTGTTCCATAGCCTATGTGTGTTCTCCTAGCCTATGTGTCATCTCCTATCCTATGTGTGTTCTCCTAGCCTATGTGTGTTCACCTAGCCTATGTATGTTCTCCTAGCCTATGTGTGATTTCCTATCCTATGTGTGTTCTCCTAGTCTATGTGTGTTCTCCTAGCCTATGTGTGTTCTACTAGCTTATGTGTGTTCTCTAAAATTAAAATTGGGTTAGAAAGATTTTAAACAAGTAGTAAATAGAAGCCGCGCTAATCATTTGGTGACGTCATGTCGTGTAATCAACGTCACGTTTCGTACACATTTCACTCAGCGACACGAGCTGAAAGGTTTCAAGTCTGTCAATGGCTGTCATTGTCTGGCCTCCGTCGAACACGGAACTTTTGGAATTAAAAATAATTATCAAATCAATTTGATTTTACTACTGGACTACGTCACAACTTGTTAACTTCGTTTTGATAACTTCATTTCGTTAACATCATTTTGTTAACTTCATTTTGTTAATTTTATTTTGTTAACTTCCTTTTGTTAACTGCATTTTTTAAACTCCATTTTTCTTAACTTAATTTTGGTTACTTCATTTCCTTAACTTGATTTTGTAACTTCATATTGTTAACTTCATTCTGTTAATTTGTTTAAAAATTGTTATGATTTAATTCTTTTCCGAAAAAAACATAAATTCTTAAACAGTTTGATCTATTATTTAAGGATTCTCAAACCGAACAAACTTCTAACTATAAAACAGCACAAATTTCTAACTATAAAACAGCCTAAACTTCTAACTATAAAACAGCAGAAGCTTCTACCTATAAAACAGCACAAGCATCTAACTATAACGCATCTAAAAGTTATAACTATAAAACAGCACAAATTTCTAAGTATAAAACAGCACAAGATTCTTTCTATAAAATATACTGTGTTAATGAGCAGACAGTGTGTTAAAAAATCGTTGAAATATTTCTGTGAAGGATATATTTAAACATTTATACGAAAGTTTTTTCTCTACGTCAATTTCATGCAGTGACGTCATAAAATCATCACATTTCGACTAGGTTGACAGTTGGCACACAAAGTGAGGCCCATATGTCCCATATGTCCCATTTGTCCCATTTGTCCCATATGTCCCACATGTCCCATATGTTCCATATGTCCCAATTTGATTGGTTTCATGCTCAATGTCAAACTTTTAATCTTCTAGTTGACATATACAAGATTTGTCAAACATTTTTCATAATATTCAAAATTTTATCAATTGTCATATTGGCATTTAGTAAATCGCATATATGAATCGAATTTCACCATTTTATAATTGAGTATATTGCCAGATTAGAAAAACTTATATTGCCAGATTAGAATACACTTATATTGCCAGATTAGAATAAACTTATATTGCCAGATTAGAATACACTTATATTGCCACTTTAGAATAAACTTATATTCCAAGATTAGAATACACTTTTATTGCCAGATTAGAATACACTTATATTGCCAGATTAGAATAAACTTATATTGCCAGATTAGAATACACTTATATTGCCAGATTAGAATAAACTTATATTGCCAGATTAGAATAAACGTATTGCCAGATTAGAATAAACTTACACTGCCAGATTAGAATACACTTATATTGCCAGATTAGAATAAACTTATATTGCCAGATTAGAATAAACGTATATTGCCAGATTAGAATACACTTATATTGCCAGATTAGAATAAACTTATATTCCAAGATTAGAATACACTTTTATTGCCAGATTAGAATAAACTTATATTGCCAGATTAGAATAAACTTATATTGCCAGATTAGAATAAACTTATATTGCCAGATTAGAATAAACGTATATTGCCAGATTAGAATACACTTATATTTCCAGATTAGAATACACTTATATTGCCAGATTAGAATACACTTATATTGCCAGATTAGAATAAACTTATATTCCAAGATTAGAATACACTTTTATTGCCAGATTAGAATACACTTATATTGCCAGATTAGAATACACGTATATTGCCAGATTAGAATACACTTATATTTCCAGATTAGAATACACTTATATTGCCAGATTAGAATACACTTATATTGCCAGATTAGAATACACGTATATTGCCAGATTAGAATACACTTATATTGCCAGATTAGAATACACTTATATTGCCAGATTAGAATACACGTATATTTCCAGATTAGAATACACTTATATTGCCAGATTAGAATACACTTATATTGCCAGATTAGAATACACGTATATTGCCAGATTAGAATACACTTATATTGCCAGATTAGAATAAACTTATATTGCCAGATTAGAATAAACTTATATTGCCATATTAGAATAAACGTATTGCCAGATTAGAATAAACTTAGATTGCAAGATTAGAATACACTTATATTGCCAGATTAGAATAAACTTAGATTGCCAGATTAGAATAAACTTATATTGCCAGATTAGAATACACTTATATTGCCAGATTAGAATACACTTATATTGCCAGATTAGAATACACTTATATTGCCAGATTAGAATAAACTTACACTGCCAGATTAGAATACACTTATATTGCCAGATTAGAATAAACTTATATTGCCAGATTAGAATATACGAATATGGCCAAATGAGAAGATACACGTATTTCAATTTTCAAATCCTTCTTAGAACGTGTTATCATGTTAATTTAATTGTTTTGGAAGTAGGGACGAATATCGTGAGTGGGACAATCCTATGGGGCGTGTGTGTGCGGTCAGGTGGTGTTTGTTAGACTTACGAAAATAACCTGTAATAGAAATATATTAACGAACGTGGTCTTGCGAACATGTAGGTCCATGTGACCGTGTCTTTGCAGCAGCCGACAATTTCATTTTTTTATATCAAACTATGCAATTTTAACTTTATCTTATAACATCAATCAGGACCCTCCAATGTTGCATTCCGTGAGTGTTAATTACACCTTTCTGGAACATTACTTTCACCACGTTAAGTATCAAAATGAGTTATTTCCATTTTATTGTATTGTAATCTTTGGACCGGCTAACAATTTGCATTCAACCGTGTCGTCTTTGGCCTAGCTAATAAAATGCGTTCAACCTTGTCATCTTTGGCCCAGCTAACAAAATGCGTTCAGCCATGTTATCTTTGGCCCAGCTAAAAAAATGCGTTCAACCGTGTCATCTTTGGCCCAGCTAACATAATGCGTTCAGCCATGTCATCTTTGGCTCAGCTAACAAAATGTGTTCAACCGTGTCATCTTTGGCCCAGTTAACATATGCGTTCAAACGTATCATCTTTGGCTCAGCTAACATAATGCGCTCAGCCTTGTCATCTTTGGCCAAGCTAACATCATGTGTTCAACCTTGTCATCTTTGGCTCAGTTAACATAATGCATTCAACCGTGTCATCGTTGGCCTGGCTAACATAATGCGTTAAATCGTGTCATCTTTGGCCCCGCTAACATAATGCGTTCAACCGTGTCTTTTTTGGCCCAGCTAACATAATGCATTCAGTCTTGTCGTCTTTGGTTCAGCTAACAAAATGCGTTCAACCTTGTCATCTTTGGCCCAGCTAAAATAATGCATTCAACCGTGACATCTTTGGTCCACCTAAAATAATGCGTTCAACCGTGTCATCTTTGGCCCAGCTAACATAATGCGTTCAACCGTGTCATCTTTGGCCCCGCTAACATAATGCGTTCAACGGTTTTATCTTTGGCCCAGCTAACAAAATGCGTTCAACCGTTTCATTTTTGACCAAGTTAACATAATGCGTTCATCCGTGTCATCGTTTGTCCACCTAACACAATGCGTTTAACCGTGTCATCTTTGGCCCAGCTAACATAATGCGTTCAACCGTTTCATCTTTGGCCAAGTTAACATAATGCGTTCACCCGTGTCATCTTTGGTCCACCTAACACAATGCGTTTAACCGTGTCATCTTTTGCCCCGCTAACATAATGAGTTCAACCTTGTCATCTTTGGCCCAGCTAATATAATGCGTTCAGTCTTGTTGTCTTTGGTTCAGCTCACAAAATGCGTTCAACCGTGTCATCTTTTGCCCAGCTAAAATAATGCATTCAACCGTGTCAACTTTGGCCCAGCTAACATAATGTGTTCAGCCTTGTCATGTTTGGCCCAAATGACATAATGCGTTCAACCGTGTCTTCTTTGGCCCAGCTAACATAATGCGTTCAGTCTTGTCGTCTTTGGTTCGGCTAACAAATTTTTGCCCAGCTAAAATAATGCGTTCACCCGTGTCATCTTTGGTCCAGCTAACATAATGTGTTCAGCCGTGTCATGTTTGGCCCAGATAACATAATGCGTTCAACCGTGTCATCTTTGGCCCAGCTAACATAATGCGTTCAGTCTTGTCGTCTTTGGTTCAGCTAACAAAATGCGTTCAACCGTGTCATCTTTGGCCCAGCTAACATAATGCATTCAATCGTGTCATCTTTGGCCCAGCTAACATAATGTGTTCAGCCTTGTCATGTTTGGCCCAAATGACATAATGCGTTCAACCGTGTCATCTTTGCCCAGCTAACATAATGCGTTCAGTCTTGTCGTCTTTGGTTCAGCTAACAAAATGCGTTCAATCGTGTCATCTTTGGTCCACCTAAAATAATGCGTTCAACCGTGTCATCTTTGGCCCAGCTAACATAATGCATTCAACCGTTTCATCTTTGGCCCAGTTAACATAATGCGTTCAACGGTGTCATCTTTTGCCCAGCTAACAAAATGCGTTCAACCGTTTCATATTTGACCCAGTTAACATAATGCGTTCATCCGTGTCATCTTTGGTCCACCTAACACAATGCGTTTAACCGTGTCCTCTTTGGCCCAGCTAACATAATGCGTTCAATCGTTTCATCTTTGGCCCAGTTAACATAATGCGTTCACCCGTGTCATCTTTGGTCCACCTAACACAATGCTTTTAACCGTGTCATCTTTGGCCAAGCTAACATAATGCGTTCAACCGTGTCATCTTTGACCCAGGTAATATAATGCGTCCAGCCAGTTCATCTTTTGCCCAAGTGACATAACGCGTTAAATCGTGTCATCTTTGGCCCAGCTAGCTTATTGAGTTCAACAGTGTCATCTTTGGCCCAGCTAGCTTATTGAGTTCAACAGTGTCATCTTTGGCCCAGCTAACATAGCGCATTCAACCTGACATCTTTGGCCCAGCTAGCTTTTTGAGTTCAACCGTGTAATCTTTGGCCCAGCTAGCTTATTGAGTTCAACCGTGTCATCTTTGGCCCAGCTAGCTTATTGAGTTCAACCAAGTTATCTTTGGCCCAGCTAACATAGCGCATTCAACCTAGACATCTTTGGCCCAGCTAGCTTTTTGAGTTCAACCGTGTCATCTTTGGCTCAACTAACATAGCGCATTCAACCTAGATATTCTTTGGCACAGCTAACATTGCGCATTCAACCTAGACATCTTTGGCCCAGCTAGCTTTTTGAGTTCAACTGTGTCATCTTTGGCCCAGCTAACATAGCGCATTCAACATAGACATCTTTGGCCCAGCTAACATAGCGCATTCAACCTAGACATCTTTGGCCCAGCTAGATTTTTTAGTTCAACCGCGTCATCTTTGGCCCAGCTAGCTTATTCAGTTCATCCGTGTCATCTTTGGCCCAGCTAACATAGCGCATTCAACCTGGACATCTTTGGCCAAGCTAGCTTATTGAGTTCAATCGTGTCATCTTTGGCCCAGCTAACATAGCGCATTCAACCTGGACATCTTTGGCCCAGCTAGCTTATTGAGTTCAACAGGGTCATCTTTGGCCGGCTAACTTATTGAGTTCAACAGTGTCATCTTTTGCCCAGCTAGCTTTTTGATTTCAACATTGTCATCTTTGGCCCAGCTAGCTTTTTGAGTTTAACCGTGTCATCTTTGGCCCAGCTAGCTTATTGAGTTCAACAGTTTCATCTTTGGCCCAGCTAGCTTTTTGAGTTTAAATGTATCATCTTTGGCCCAGCTAGCTTATTGAGTTCAACAGTGTCATCTTTGGCCCAGCTAGCTTATTGAGTTCAACAGTGTCATCTTTGGCCCAGCTAGCTTTTTGAGTTCAGCCGTGTCATCTTTGGCCCAGCTAGCTTATTGAGTTCAACAGTGTCCTCTTTGGCCCAGCTAGCTTATTGAGTTCAACAGTGTCATCTTTGGCCCAGCTAGCTTATTGAGTTCAACCGTGTCATCTTTGGCCCAGCTAGCTTATTGAGTTCAACAGTGTCATCTTTGGCCCAGCTAGCTTTTTTGAGTTCAACCGTGTCATCTTTGTCCCAGCTAGCTTTTTGAGTTCAACCGTGTCATCTTTGGCCCAGCTAGCTTATTGAGTTCAACCGTGTCATCTTTGGCCCAGCTAGGTTTTTTATTTCAACAGTGTCATCTTTGGCCCAGCTAGCTTTTTGAGTTTAACCGTGTCATCTTTGGCCCAGCTAGCTTATTGAGTTCAACAGTTTCATCTTTGGCCCAGCTAGCTTTTTGAGTTCAAATGTATCATCTTTGGCCCAGCTAGCTTATTGAGTTCAACAGTGTCATCTTTGGCCCAGCTGGCTTATTGAGTTCAACAGTGTCATCTTTGGCCCAGCTAGCTTTTTGAGTTCAGCCGTGTCATCTTTGGCCCAGCTAGCTTATTGAGTTCAACAGTTTCCTCTTTTGCCCAGCTAGCTTATTGAGTTCAACAATGTCATCTTTTGTCCAGCTAGCTTATTGAGTTCAACAGGGTCATTTTTGGCCCAGCTAGCTTTTTGAGTTCAACCTTGTCATCTTTGGCCCAGCTAGCTTATTGAGTTCAACAGTGTCATCTTTGGCCCAGCTAGCTTATTGAGTTCAACAGTGTCATCTTTGGCCAAGCTATCTTTTTGAGTTCAACCGTGTCATCTTTGGCCCAGCTAGCTTATTGAGTTCAACAGTGTCATCTTTGGCCCAGCTAGCTTATTGAGTTCAACAGTGTCATCTTTGGCCCAGCTAACTTATTGAGTTCAACCGTGTCATCTTTGGCCCAGCTAACATAGCGCATTCAACCAGGACATCTTTGGCCAAGCTAGCTTATTGAGTGCAACCAAGTTATCTTTGGCCCAGCTAACATAGCGGCTTCAACCGTGTCATCTTTGTCCCAGCTAACATAGCGCATTCAACCTAGACATCTTTGAACCATGTGAAATAATATTTTCAACCGTGTCACCAATGCATCTCATTACCCACCCACCCCCTTCTCCCCCCCCCCTTTTATGAGTGACTTAGATTACTAGGTATTACACGCCACTCATATTGTTAAAATTATCTTTAATTCCTGTTATTTTGATTAAGAAGACAAAATGCCGAACGTCTGCTTTAGCCATGCATGCATGCATTGGCGTTATTCATAGAATTTCAATGTTGATTCTTGTCTTTAGGTGCTTTCCTTTCCTGTCTATTTTGCTTCTTGTCATTGGTGTTGTTCATATTTATTGTTTCAATCAAAGTCAACGAATTATGTGTATGATTATTTTTGCGGGCAAAGGTCTGCCCTGTTGCTGAGTTTGAGAACACTTGTTTGGGATGACAATGGAGCCCCGTCTCGGAAGTCTCATTATTACAGAGGCCTCCAATTGCTAGCAGACGTCTGACACAAATCTGAACCAATACCGGGGAATCATCTCAGCGATTCCGGTGTTGTTTTTTTCTATTACTGGTATTGTCAATGCTATAGAATTCCAAGTAATCGACTCCGTATCAGTTTATCGGATTGTTGCCCATCGATCTCATATCAAGGCCGGCTACTTTAAAATCGCTTCTCTTTGTTTATTTAGACACGTATATTTGGATTTTAATTGTGTAAATTGTTTATTGAAGGGTCCATTTTATTTAAAATGAATGGTTAGTTTAAGAGACTTTCAAAAGAAAAACCAGCTGATTTATGCCACCTGCTGATCTGTTTTAGAGTCGATGCCGTCCAGCGGGAACTGACAAGAATTGTAATCGTGAATTATGCATGTTGTATCTTTCCCTAAGTTTCCTGGAGAACCCAGCTGGCGGTCTTAATAGCAGACGAGCCGAAACCTTTGATGTCGGCCATCACCGGAAGTCTGGTCAGACACTGGGTAATGCCCCATCAGAGCTGGTTGTGGTCCGGCCTGGTGCCTGGGGGAGGGGGTGCAAGAGATGGCTTTGATTTCATTGACACAGGAACTTATTAAAGATAATAAAAATGAATGTATGGATTGTGTGTGGGGGGGGGGGGGGGTTGAATCAACTAGTTCTCTTTAAATAGTTTTGTCTTAATTATGCGTTTAGAATTTTTTTTATCAATTATACATACAGAATTATAGTACAAATGATACCTATAGAATTATCGTATCAATTATACATATAGAATTATTGATCAATTATACATATATAATTATTGTATAAAATATACATCTACAATGGTTGTAGTGTAATCTTGTTTCTTTTAATATGTTGAAAAATGTTTCGTTGTTAAACTAAGCAATAAATATAATGTCCTAAATTGGTCCAATCAAAAATAAAAATGTACTTTAATCTTGAGTGTGGAAATAACTCATACTATCGCCAAGCATATAATATGACGGCTGTCTTCCATCAATGTTGCTACGTAATTATTGTCCTTAAAGACTTCCTCTCTTCTCGCATTTCCATCTTGAGGAATGTTACTTGTTTTTGTTTAACTGCGTGACGTTTTAAGCCTTTCTCGTGCAGTGTTCACCTGGCGAACCGCTGGAAACGAGTGGTAAGGCTGCAAGGAAGCTCTTTCATACTGGGTCGACGGAAGCGGGTTGACACTGTCACTCAAATTATAGTGATTTACCACGTCTGCTTCTCGGTTGAGCAAACAGGTTGGTGGTTAGCTCAGATTCACTAATAAAAATTAAAATATTAAAATTTTAATACCAAAAAGTAGGAATTATATAATAAAATTAAAATCTTTCTTAAAACAAGACTTTCTATCAAAGACGAGTTAAAAGGCACCAAAAAATAGAGAATATTTTTTTTTAATTTCTTAAATGCATTTCGGAAAGAAATTATGTTCAAAAAATATTTTCAAAAATTAGTACAATGAAAATATATTTCAGTTTAATATACGTTCAACTACAATTCTTTGGCCTCATACATTGCTCATCTTCAATTTTGCACAAGTTTTTTTTCGTATTTGATTAAAAGAAATTTTAAATTATGGCACACTTTTTGGTGCGTTTAAAATCGTCTTTGAAAGATATTTGTCAAAATATTTTTATTTTCAAGTTTGCAAAAACGTATGATTGCTGACTATTAATGTTTTAATTTATTTATAGACATCACGATGACCAGCTACGATTGTGTCCTAAAATATGTATACTCGACACGATGACCAGCTACGATTGTGTCCTAAAATATGTATACTCGACACAGTGACCAGCTACCGATGTACCTTAAAATATGTATAGTTGACACGGAGACCAGCTACAATTGTACCCTAAAATATGTATACTCGACACAGTGACCAGCTACCGATGTACCTTAAAATATGTATAGTTGACACGGAGACCAGCTACGATTGTACCCTAAAATATGTATACTCGACACGATGACCAGCTACGATTGTGTCCTAAAATATGTATACTCGACACGATGATCAGCTACGATTGTGTCCTAAAATATGTATACTCGACACGATGACCAGCTATGATTGTGTCCTAAAATATGTATACTTGACACGATGACCAGCTACCGATGTACCTTAAAATATGTATAGTTGACATGGAGACCACCTACGATTGTACCCTAAAATATATATACTAGACACGATGACCAGCCATGATTGTACCCTGAAATATGTATACTTGACACGATGACCAGCTACTATTGTAACCTAAAATATGTATACTCGACGCAGTGACCAGCTACGATTGTACCCTAAAATATATATTCTCGGCCAGTCCTGATTACAACGAAAACTTAAATATCTTCAATGTTGTCATTTTAAAATTGGTTGAAACGGCTAGACATGCATTGTTCTGCATTGGCTTCTATTGTGAGGAATTAAACTCTTGTTTGAAGTTATGGCTCGTTCAAACAGTGCCTAACAAAGGACGATACCATAGAGAAATACAATAATAAAGATACGACACGCAAAAACAGTTGCCAATTACAATTAATAAGATTTAATTTAGTAATAATACAATTACAAAACAAAAGAATTATATTACAATCATCAACTTACAGAGGATGGGAAAATCTTGTACCGATACACAATTAGTACAATGTGCCAATTAATAATGATGAATGATGATTGAGAAATTAACACATATGAGCACACAAAGAATAATACAATTGTCTCGTAAAGTTAATAATATCTATCTGAATCTCTCTCTCTCTCTCTCTCTCTCTCTCTCTCTCTCTCTCTCTCTCTCTCTCCGTGCCTGTCTCTCCCTTATATATATGTGTCGACCACGCGCCTAGAAACGTCTTGAAAATAACACATATGAGCACACAAAGAATAATACAATTGTCTCGTAAAGTTAATAATATCTATCTCTATCTCTCTCTCTCTCTCTCTCTCTCTCTCTCTCTCTCTCTCTCTCTCTCTCTCTCTCTCCGTGCCTGTCAATCCCTTATATATATGGGTCGACGACGCGCCTAGAAACGTCTTTACTTTTCTAATACAATCGCGAACATTCGACAAAACACCACTGAGAACAAATTAATTATATTTAGTTGCTGTCGGCAATAAACTCGACAGATCAAAGGACTAAGCCACGCCAATCTATTAACGTAGCGTCTCATGTGGGGTAAACCAGAGTGTACACACGGGGAAAGTGTTGTAAACAAGCTCTAATTGACAGTATAAAGCAGGCCAATGTCACACACATTTCACCCAAAAATGTGTTACATTTACATTTTTCTATAGCAGTGGCAAATTTATGTTCACAAATATTTGAGATATCATACAATTAGCTTGTGTAACCGGAGACGTGATTAACAGAACCAGGTGATGCAGTTAACAGAGCCAAGATGTGGAGTTAACATAACAAAGATGTGGAGTAAACAGAACAAAGTTGTGGAGTTAACAAAACCAAGATGTGGAGCTAACAGAACCAAGATGTGGAGTTAACAAACCCAAGAGACGCGGGTAACAGAACCAAGATGTGTAGTTATCAGAACAAATATGTGGAGTTTACAGAACCAAGATGTGGAGTTAACAGAACAAATATGTGGAGTTAACAGAACCAAGATGTGGAGTTAACAGAACCAAGATGTGGAATTAACAGAACCAAGATGTGGAGTTAACAGAACCAAGATTTGGAGTTAACAGAACCAAGATGTGGAATTAAAAGAACAAAGATGTGGAGTTAACAGAATCAAGATTTGGAATTAACAGAACCAAGATGTGGAGTTAACAGAACCAAGATGTGGAGTAAACAGAACCAAGATGTGGAGTTAACAGAACCAAGATGTGGAGTTAACATAACCAAGATGTGGAATTAACAGAACCAAGATGTGGAGTTAACAGAACCAAGATGTGGAATTAACAGAACCAAGATGTGGAGTTAACAGAACCAAGATGTGGAGTTAACAGAGCCAAGATGTGGAATTAACAGAACCAAGATGTGGAGTTAACAGAACCAAGATGTGGAGTTAACAGAACCAAAATGTGGAGTTAACAGAACCAAGATGTGGAGTTAACAGAACCAAGATGTGGAATTAACAGAACAAAATGTGGAGTCATCAGAACCAAGATGGGGAGTTAACAGAACCAAGATGTGGAATTAACATAACCAAGATGTCGAGTTAACAGAACAAAGATGTGGAGTTAACAGAACAAAGATGTGGAGTTAACAGAACCAAGATGTGGAATTAACAGAACCAAGATGTGGAGTTAACAGAACCAAGATGTGGAGTTAACAGAACCAAGATATGGAATTAACAGAACCAAGATGTGGAATAAACAGAAATAAGATGTGGAATTAACAGAATCAAGATGTGGAGTTAACAGAATCAAGATGTGGAGTTAACAGAACCAAGATGTGGAATTAACATAACCAAGATGTGGAATTAACAGAATTAAGATGTGGAGTTAACAGAACCAAGATGTGGAATTAACGGAACCAAGAAGTGGAGTTAACAGAACCAAGATGTGGAATTTAACAGAACCAAGATGTGGAGTTAACAGAATCAAGATGTGGAGTTAACAGAACCAAGATGTGGAGTTAACAGAACCAAGATGTGGAGCTAACAGAACCAAGATGTGGAATTAACAGAACCAAGATGTGGAGTTAACAGAACCAAGATGTGGAGTTAACAGAACCAAGATGTGGAGTTAACAGAACCAAGATGTGGAGTTAACAGAACCAAGATGTGGAGTTAACAAAAACAACATGTGGAATTAACAGAACTAAGATGTGGATTTAACAGAACCAAGATGTGGAGTTAACAGAACCAAGATGTGGAGTTAACAGAACCAAGATGTGAAGTTAACAGAACCAAGATGTGGAATTAACAGAACCAAGATGTGGAGTTAACAGAACCACGAGATGTATTACCAAAAGAAACCGACAGTCGCGGTTAAATGGACCATAAGCCACAGTTATCTGGACTAACAGCCGCATTAAACAGGACCAAGAGATGCAGTTAACAGGACCCATAGCCACTTAAAGGCTAGGTCTCGCCTTTGAACATTTCAACTATCAGTTAGTTGACCTTGAAAGCACTTATACTTCATTAAATATTAACAATGAAATACCAGTTGTGAATTTCAATAAAAATTTCTTGAATGCCTGTCTAAACGTTCATTAAGATTCTATTGAAAAGTGCCAAAACAAAGATTATAGGAAAAAAGGTCACAGGAAAAATTCAAAGATACAATTTCTTATTAACAGCAATTCTATGTGTAAGTCCACGTAATTGCTTATTTTAGCCCGAGTATCAGTCAATGGGAAGTAATTATGGCTCATTAGGATCTGGATTTGATTCTCACTTGGGGTTTACTAAATAGATGAGTGGTATTTGTATTATATAGACATATTATAATCACATATTTAACTCTATGATTTATTCATAACTAGCGAGTACCCGGCATGCGTTGCAATGCCACTCAAGGAAAGAAAGTGTTTGCATGTTATGTTTCTTCAAGAGCTTTTAAATACTCAAAGTTTTTCTTGTTTTTCCATCTGGTATATACATGAATAAATCAGAAGATTTTCCGACGCGAGAGCAGGCCACATACATCTGTCCATGGGCGAAGCATGGGTTTTCCAAATTTAGTCCGCAAACTTGTAGCGATTGTCCCTGAGCTTTGTAGATAGTCATTGTAGACGCGTGTCGCATCGGAAACTGTAGGCGTTTGAATTCAAATGGCATATCTGTTGGAATCATTGGGGTGAATGGCAAAAGTACATCACCTAGTTTAAATTTTCCATTTAAAATAGTAACTTCAATGGAACCAATTTTGGAAGATTCATTTGAAAAAATGTACCGTACCTAATGCTTCGATATCAAAGTGCGCTTCTCGTTACAAATCAAGAGCGAAAAGTTTGTTTACAGATCGATTCCGAGAGGTCATTCCCAACTCATGAATCATCAATCGATATGAATAATATTTCATGGCACTGTCTTTCTTATTCGAATTTCTCAATTTGATGTCAAAATGATATCCATCTTCTCCTTGACAAAATAAAATAGGATATTGCAATCAAACGTATGAGCGATGAGTTTCTGAGACTCGCTGAACATCAACACTTCTGCGATGAAGAATTATATCACTTGAGTTAAATCCTTTGCCAACTATAATGATCGCTTCCTTCATCAATTGTTGGTGCATTGTATTGTCTTTCATGTTGGCCGACAGGTGTTTAGTCTGCTCTAACTATGACTTTGTATTCATCAGTCGGCATCTTTTCAAGTGCAACTCTATACATTTGAATTAATTCGCTGTGTTGCAAAAATAACGTTTGCATTGCAGCGACGATTTCTCGTTTAGTGCCCGTATTGATATGACAACGTTGATCGATTTGCTCATCAGTATTCCCCATGAAATCATTTGAAGACATTTGTGATCTGTGTTTGGCATTGGCATCAGAGATCCTACACGATGGTAAATTTGGCCTTTCACTTTACTTTAAATGTTGGCATGTAATTCTCGCGCACGATATTTGTTGCACCGAACGATGTCATTTGGAAACATGAATTGCATTTGCGTATGTTTGCCAAGAAATGTTTCGATTGGCTATTGTCACCTGATACCAACAATGATAATGGTTTTGATGGTGAATGTAATTCTCACACGTTAGGATCTCCCATCTTTTTACATGAAAACCTCGCACAATAGGTACGTTCATTGTTGGCAGGAGATTTCCAGTTGTATAGTTTCTCATTAATTTATAAATCGTAAATTCCAGCGGTAAAAAATGACCATAGTTCAATATCTACGCTGTCAAGTGTGTTATTTAATTACTTGAGAAACCATCGATTGGTGTAAAATGTATTTACATAACACAAAACAACTCCGAAATTATAAGACTCTATTCAAGAAATACTCTTAGTTGAAAAAAAAAACGCGATTTCGATGTCATTTCCGATTCTAAAATGCGTCACAAAATTCAAGCTTATTTATACACATAACAAAAATACTCTCTACACTAAAAATGTAAAAACGTGTTTTCTCTGCTTTACTACAAATGTGTCATTTGTTCAAGGGCGGTAGTGTTGATATCTTCGTTATAAATTATATTGATGAAGCTCATTTAAGAAAATAAATTGAATTTAGGGTCCCCAGCCCTAATTGGAATATTGTACAATGGATGTACTAAATTTGAAAAATTTGCCGGCGGATTCAGCTACTTCCACACATGCAATAGCTCTGTTTGAAATTATAGTTACAAAGCTCTTAGAAGAAAATATGAAATTAGGGTCACTGGCCCAAACGGAATATTGTAAAATGTTTTTTTCTAATTTAGAAACATTTTCGGTAGTGCGCATTTCACTTGACCCAGTTTGATCACAATCGAATGAATGGTATAGAAATGCATACTATAATTATATAGATAATAGAAGTGTGGAAAACGAATTTAGGACCCCTCTCCACAAATGGAATATTGTAGAATTGTTGTATTACTTCAGAAACCTACTTAATATGTCACACACTCAATTTAATATAACTATTTGTATTTGATTAAAAAGCTACTCATTCATGCTTTAGCTCTGTTTGAAATTATAGTTGTGTAGCTTAAAATTATAGTTGTATAGCTTAAAATTATAGTTGTATAGCTTATATAGAAAAAACGAACATAGGACCCCTGGCTAAAAACGGAGTATTTTAAAATGGTTGTAATCATTTAAGAAACCTTTGCGGGCGGGCGCGCGCACAACATCTCTCTAAAATTTTATCGCATTGTAATAATGTAGAGGAGCGCATACGGAAATTATTTTTTATAAAGCTCCTAATGTAAGGAAAAAAACACGAATTTGGGGCGATTGCCAAAAAAACGGAATATTTTAGTAGAGTTATAGTGGCTTTAAAAAATGCCCTTGCTTATGGACAACAACTCACCTCAGTTTTATCGCAAGCGCTTGAATGATGTAGGAGCGCATGCGGTTTGAAATTATAATATGTATATATCTCATTTTGTAAGAAACAAACATAGGGCCCCTGGCTCAACACTGAATATTTTAAAACGGCTGTAGTAATTTAAGAACCTTTGTGGGCGATAGAACAACATCTCACTAAATTTTTATCGCATTCTGAAAAATGGTATGGAGCGCATATGAAATTTATTTTTTACAAAGCGCATATAAGAAAAAATAAGAATTTGGGTCAACGGCCCAAAACGGAATATTTTAAAAGTGTTGTAATGAATGGTTATGTTTATAGATAACAACTCGTCAAAGTTTTGTCGCAATCGCGTGAATGGTGCAGGAGCGCATACGGTTTGAAATTATATTTATATAGCTCGTATAAGAAAAAAACGTAAATAAGGCCGCTGGCTAAAATTGGAATATTTTGAAAAGTTTATAATAATTTAAAAATCTTTGCGGCCGTGCTTCCAACATCTCATCACAGTTTTAAGTTTTATTGCAATCGGATAAATGGCATAGGAGCGCATATGAAAATTAATTTTTACAAAGCTCATAATGGAAAAATACGATTTAAGGGCCAACGGCCGAAAACAGAATGTTTTTAAAAGTGTTTAAATAACACAGTAAAATGCACTGGCGCATGGACAACAACTCATTAAGTTTTGTAGCAATCGCGTGATTGGTGTAGGAGCGGATACGGTTTGAAAATATATTTTAATAGCTCATATTAGGAAAAACGAATATGAGGCCCCTGGCTCAAAACTGAATACTTTAAAACGGTTGAAATCAATTAGAAACCTTTACGAACATGCTTGCAACATCTCATCAAAGTTTTATCGGAATCGGATGAATGGCGTAGAAGCGCATATGAAAATTATTTTTTACAAAGCTCATATAACAAAAAATACGAATTAAGGGCCAACGGCCGAAAACAGAATGTTTTTAAAAGTGTTTAAATAACACAGTAAAATGCACTGGAGCATGGACAACAACTTACTAAGTTTTGTAGCAATCGCATGATTGGTGTAGGAGCGGATACGGTTTGAAAATATATTTATATAGCTCATATTAGGAAAAACGAATATGAGGCCCCTGGCTCAAAACTGAATAATTTAAAACGATTATAATAATATAGAAATGTTTATGAAGATGCTCGCAACGTTTCACCAAAGTTTTATATGAATCGGATAAATGGCGTAGGTGCGCATGTGGAAAATATTTTTACAAAGCTCATTTAAGAAAATAAACGAATTAAGGGCCAACGGCTAGGATTGGAACATTTGATAAGGTTTTTAATGACTTAGTTAAATGGCCGGTTATGTGGACAACAACTGCTTAAAGTTTTGTTGCAATCGCAAGAATGGTGTACTTAAGCCGGCTTCTTGACATCCACTTGTTAAGAACATAACGAGAGGAAATAGATTTGTTGGCCAGCTTAACTTGCAATAAACCGGTTTGTTGGTTTTCGTCAGCTTAATACAAACATCGCCGACCGAATCAGCACCACACTGATTGTCTTGTCAGGGCGTCTTCAAAATAACGCATTGCAAAGTGCGACACGTGAAGATAACTCACCACAAAATAAGTGAACGTATGGTGTAACCCGGTGCAAGATTTGAGAAACAGATGATACGAAAATACTCAACACGCTTGAAAAATATTCTATTTTCGCCAAACATAATTGTAAACTGTTTGTTGAAAAAGTGCATTTCCAAAGAAACAAACAAAAATGGCGTTGCTCCTAAAGTGGCTTTCTTTCTATACGACAACTTGGCCTACGAAGACAAGATGTCCCGGTTTATCCCGGGACACTCCTTATTTCCGCATCACCCGTCCCGGCGTCCGGCGTGTGGCGTTGTCCGAAGAACGGAGTACTTTCCCTTAGACATGGACAAATGCTATCACTGTCAAAGAACGGAGTACTTTCCCTTAGACATGGACAGATGCTATCACTGTCAAAGA
This sequence comes from Lymnaea stagnalis, assembly GCA_964033795.1. Taxonomy (NCBI): domain Eukaryota; kingdom Metazoa; phylum Mollusca; class Gastropoda; family Lymnaeidae; genus Lymnaea; species Lymnaea stagnalis. Next base: position 3,488,432 of record CAXITT010000002.1, on the reverse strand, counting down.
ACGGAGTACTTTCCCTTAGACATGGACAGATGCTATCGCTGTCAAAGAACGGAGTACTTTCCCTTAGACATGGACAGATGCTATCATTGTCAAAGAACGGAGTACTTTCCCTTAGACATGGACAGATGCTATCACTGTCAAAGAACGGAGTACTTTCCCTTAGAAATGGACAGATGCTATCACTGTCAAAGAACGGAGTACTTTCCCTTAGAAATGGACAGATGCTATCACTGTCAAAGAACGGAGTACTTTCTCTTAGACATGGACAGATGCTATCACTGTCAAAGAACGGAGTACTTTCCCTTAGACATGGACAGATGCTATCACTGTCAAAGAACGGAGTACTTTCCCTTAGACATGGACAGATGCTATCACTGTAAGAGAACGGAGTACTTTCCCTTAGACATGGACAGATGCTTTCACTGTCAACGAACGGAGTACTTTCCCTTAGACATGGACAGATGCTATCACTGTCAAAGAACGGAGTACTTTCCCTTAGACATGGACAGATGCTATCGCTGTAAGAGCATTTTCTCTGATTAAAACAACATATAGTTACCAGATAAATCGAAAATCAAAGTCGATGCTTTGAAACATATTCTGGTTCTCAAATGTAATTTTACTAAATCACGTGACATGTCTTATGTTATGTTGTTGTTGTTTTTTTTAAAATCCTGATGTCCTGAGAACTATCCACTCATTTCAGAAATAATAGTGAACAGGTTTCAAGACGTCCATAGCATACAGTATACAATAAATGTATAGGTTTTGTTACGCCTATAACACGCAGTATACAATATAATGTACAGGTTTTGTTACGCCTATAACACACAGTATACAATATAATGTACAGGTTTTGTTACGCCTATAACATACAGTTATTATCATAACGTCCATTTCATGTTATTATTGTCATTATTAGTGTTTAGACATAGCGGGGTACCCGAGCCTAGGGCTGGGCTCACCACGGTGTACATACAATTGAACAAACATGATCATGAAACTTAAACATTAACCTACATGAATTAAATCAAACAAAACAAATGTAGATTCACTCCAGACATTCCAGAACTATTTACATGTCAAGCCATGGACGGCTACCTAGCAGCATCGTTTATCGATCAGAAAAAGGGGGTGGGTGGGGGAATCAGTCATGATAGTAAAGTTTAAAGAGATGTTTTTTAAGCGCAGTTTTGAAAACTGTGATGGTCCGTATATTACGGATGTGTAATGGAAGAGAATTCCATTGTTTGGGGGGCCCAGAAAGAGAACGATCGTTCACCGTATGTTTTTGTGCGAGTCTTAGGGACAGAAAGAATACGCGCGTCTGCAGAGGAGCAAAGCTGTCGAAGGGGTGAATAGACAGAGAGAAGTTCTGTATGATAGGAAGGGGAGGAATTCGGGAAAAAGTTGTAGCAGAGAACAGAGAGTCTGTAGTCAATCCGTGCTTGTACAGGGAGCCAATGAAGTGAATGAACATACTCTATACTATGTAATGTACACTAATGAGGTAGTTCGTTGCTCTTCAGGAGTGTGTCTTTTTCAGTCAATATTCACCAAACGTTATATTAGGGGGTTTTTTGGGAGTGGGAGGGGGGTTGGGGTTGCACCAGGTTACCCTCCGAAAAATCTGACCACCGTAGAAACATACATACTTACAGACACACAGAAATACAGACACACTGACTCCCAGAAACACAGACCTACTAAATCCCAGAAACACAAACACACTCCCAGAAACACAGATACACTCCCAGAAACACAATCACGCTGACTCCAAGAAACACAAACACACTCAGTTCAAGAAACACAGACACAATGAGTTCCAGAAACACAGTCACACTCCCAGAAACACAGACACACTCCCAGGAACACAGACACACTGACTCCCCGAAACCCAGACACACTCAGTTCCAGAAACACAGACACGCTGTCTCCTAGAAACACAGACATATTGACTCCCAGAAACACAGACATAATTACTCCCAGAAACACAGACACACTCCCAGAAACACAGAAACACAGACACACTGAATCCAAGAAACACAGACACACTCCCAGAAGTACAGACACACTTTCTCCGAGAAACACAGACACACTGTCCCCAGAAACACAGACACACTCCCAGAAACACAGACACACTCCCAGAAACACATACATATTGACTCCCAGAACCAATACACATTGTCTTCGAGAAACACAGATACACTCCCAGAAACACAGACATACTGTTCCCAGAAGCACAGACACACTCCTAGAGACACAGACACACTGTCTCCAAGTAATACAGACACACTGACTCCCAGAAACACAGACACACTGTCTTCCAGAAACACAGACACACTGACTCCCAGAAACACAGACACACTGTCTCCCAGAAACACAGACACACTGATTCCCAGAAACAGAGACACACAGAAACACAGACACCAAGACTCACAGACATACACTTCTTCAAAGAAAAAAAACAAACTGTAAAGATAAACTTTTGCCCAATTTAGCATGTTTCTCCCGAGCCCCTGCTGAGCTTCAGAAATAGTTGTTTGAGCCGCTTGAACTGTCATTTTTAGCTCCAGTATTTGTTTAATTGACATCCAGTATCTGTCAGCTGAGCCCAAGTTTGATGCCTGTAAATGTGTACTTAAGCTCCAGGATTATTTAATTCAGCCCGGTTGATTTTTTAAACTCGATTGTTGACTTGACTGCATGTTGACTTGACAGCATATTGACATGACTGCATGTTGACTTGACTGCATATTGACTTGACTGCATATGGACTTGACTGCAAGTAGTGTTCACATGATTTCAAGTAACTGTTTTACTGAACTCCAGTTACTGTTTGCTTGAGCTTAAAACACAGTCTGTATTTCTTCATAAGCTCACATTATCTAAGAATTTCATGTAAATAGAAGCTAAGCTGGAGCTAAAGGCGGTTATGAGTGTCTGTAGAAACTAGAAATATGATGACGTATATGGAACTCCATGTTATAAATATTGTCCATATTTGTCTTCTATTATCTTGAAACATTTGACAAATGGGTCTTCCTTTTTCTAGCTCGATATCTGGTTATGTTTCTGCCATCATTTAATCTTATTTCCTGATGTTCAGCCATCATTTAATCATATATCCTGATGTTCAGCCACACATTACGAGACAGAAATTATTGTGAGACAGACATAATTGTATGACAGACATCATTGCAAGGTAGACATTTTTGTATGACCGACATCATTGCAAAACAATCATAAAGTATAATAGACATTGCAAGTCGACAGCGTTGAGAGACTGCCATCATTCTGTGACAAACATCAGTCTGACTCTGACATTACGAGACATACATCATTGTGAGACGGACACTATTTTGAGACAGACATTGTGGGGCAGACAACATTGTGTTAGAAATCATTATAAGACAGACATTATTATAAGACAGACATCATGAAAAGAAAGACATCATTATCAGACATCACTCTAAGACAGCCATCATTGTGAGACCGACATTGTTGGACATACATTGTTAGACAGTCATTGTGAGGCAGACATTGCTAGACAGACATTGTGACACAGAAATCATTGTGAGACAGACAATATTGTAAGACACATATTTGCCAGACAGACCTTGAGAATCCGTTCCTCATATCAGACTTAAGAAGCTAGTTTTCATTAAGTTAAATCCTATCAACAGAAGGAGATAGGGGACGTCACCCCCAAGTACTTTTAACACGGCCACTCCACTGCGTCCATAGTTAGGGCAAATTGCTCAGCTAAGGGACAAAACAAATCACAAAACTTAGGATTGTGATAGGCGCCAAGGACGAATGCATCACTCTCTGAACGTGAGAAGAATGGTAATACATCACGAGGTCATTCAGCGCTTCATCGTTCAATTATTGGATTGACAGGTCCCGAACTACATATGGCAACCCAGGCCTTCAGCCTTTATCTTGTAAAATAAATATTTACTGCTCAGGTCCCGACTATATATAGCAACCCAGGCCTTCAGCCTTTATCTTGTAAAATAAATATTGATTGCTCAGGTCCCGAACTACATATGGCAACCCAAGCCTTCAGCCTTTATCTTGTAAAATAAATATTTACTGCTCAGGTCCCGAACTACATACGGCAACCAAGGCCTTCAGCCTTTATCTTGTAAAATAAATATTTATTGCTCAGGTCCCGAACTACATATGGCAACCCAGTCCTTCAGCCTTTATCTTGTAAAATAAATATTTACTGCTCAGGTCCCGAACTACATACGGCAACCAAGGCCTTCAGCCTTTATCTTGTAAAATAAATATTTATTGCTCAGGTCCAGAACTACATGTGGCAATCCATAGGTACAGCATTTGATCTTTTAAAATAAATATTTATAGCACAGGTCCAGAACTACTTGTGGCAATCCATACCTTCAGCATTTGATCTTGTAAAATATATATTTGTTGCTCAGGTCCAAAATTACATGTGGCAATCCATGCCTTGGACATTTTCTTGTAAAATAAACATTTATTGCCTCCCATGGCGGCTAAAGTCAAAAATATCAAAATGTTACCGGCCTTTTGGGCAAAGAGCAGGTAATTTGACGTCGGAATTTTGAAAGACGTCGAAACGTCTGGAGAATTATTGTTCTTGTTATCTCCCATGTCAGCACTTAATATGCTAAGATGGTCTGGGGTATTCCCGTAATATTGTGCAAACATGAACAGTTCCAATCCCGCGCCTCTTTGTCTGTGTTTTTACATTGAACCAGGAGCCGATAAACATCGGATGTCTCGAGTATTTATTATGGCATAAAACTTGCAGTAGAATCTTGAAGCCAAACTCTTATCATTTCAATCAGACTCTTATTATATCAATCAGACTATTATTATTTCAATCAGACTCTTATTATATCAATCAGACTCTTATTATTTTAATCAGACTCTTACTATTTCAATATGGCTCTTATTATTTCAATCAGACTCTTATTATTTCAGACAGATTCTTAAAATTTCAAGCAGATCATTATTATTTCAATCAGACTCTTATTATGATTTCACTTTAGTTTGTTGATCTAAGGGATGTTTTTATTAAATTAAACCAGCAAATTCACCACTGAAAATGTCCATCAGATGGCTAAAAGAGCTGACATTCATCTTAAAGAAGCAACTATTGCAGCTTCCTTGCCTTAAATTCGTCTTAATACAGGAATGTGAGGACAAAAATAATTTAACATTTTGCATCGATGGATTGACTTTGCAAGTTTACATTTTGTTAATGTCATTTAGACATACACACATGGCATTTAGACATACACACATGTCATTTAGACATACACACATGGCATTTAGAAGTTCTGAAGCTGCATCTTTCAATTGAAACAATATTTTCCTAAGTTGTATTGCCCCAAGGATCACTTGTATCCTCTTGATGAGTTTAAAAAAGGTACCCCTCAGCCAGCCCCTCCTAAAAGAAAGATATCCATCAGCCAGCCCCTCCTAATAGAAAGATACCCCTCAGCCAGCCCCTCCTAATAGAAAGATACCCCTCAGCCAGCCCCTCCTAATAGAAAGATATCCCTCAGCCAGCCCCTCCTAATAGAAAGATACCCCTCAGCCAGCCCCTCCTAATAGAAAGATACCCCTCAGCCAGCCCTCCTAATAGAAAGATACCCCTCAGCCAGCCCCTCCTAATAGAAAGATATCCCTCAGCCAGCCCCTCCTAATAGAAAGATACCCCTCAGCCAGCCCCTCCTAATAGAAAGATACCCCTCAGCCAGCCCCTCCTAATAGAAAGATACCCCTCAGCCAGCCCCTCATAATAGAAAGATACCCCTCAGCCAGCCCCTCCTAATAGAAAGATACCCCTCAGCCAGCCTCTCCTAATAGAAAAATACCCCTCAGCCAGCCCCTCCTAATAGAAAGATATTCCTCAGCCAGCCCCTCCTAATAGAAAGATATCCCCGCATAAAAATAATTTCAGGACATGTTACCTCAGCCTATATGTGGCAGATGTATAAAAGATCTTAAGCAATTGTCTAAATTGGAAATGTACAGTTTCGTTAAATTTTTGTGTGTGTTCATTTCAACCGTCCGTGTTGATTCATTTCAACTCGTTATGTTGTCAATTTCTCCCCTTCATGTTGTTCATGTCAACCCATCATGTTGTTCACGTCAACCCTTCATGTTGTTCATGTCATCCCATCATGTTGTTCATGTCAAAACATCATGTTGTTCATGTCAACCCTTCATGTTGTTTATGTCAACCCTTCATGTTGTTCATGTCAACCCATCATGTTATTCATGTCAACCCATCATGTTGTTCATGTCAACCCTTCATGTTGTTCATGTCAACCCTTCAAGTTGTTCATGTCAACCCTTCATGTTGTTCATGTCAACCCTTCATGTTGTTCATGTCAACCCATCATGTTGTTCATGTCAACCCATCATGTTGTTCATGTCAACCCATCATGTTGTTCATGTCAACCCTTCATGTTGTTCATGTCAACCCTTAATGTTGTTCATGTCAACCCTTCATGTTGTTCATGTTAACCCTTCATGTTGTTCATGTCAACCCTTAATGTTGTTCATGTCAACCCATCATGTTGTTCATGTCAACCCTTCATGTTGTTCATGTCAACCCTTCATGTTGTTCATGTCAACCCATCATGTTGTTCATGTCAACCCATCATGCTGTTCATGTCAACCCTTCATGTTGTTCATGTCAACCCTTCATGTTGTTCATGTCAACCCATCATGTTGTTCGTGTCAACCCATCATGTTGTCAGTTTACTGTGCTGAGTTCTAAACTCTTCAGAGGTTACACTTTGCTAGGTCTAAGTTCTATAGAGGCAATAAAATTAAATTCTGATTTATTTTCTAAAACTAAAATAAAGTATCACGCCTACACACACCCAACCCAAACACCAAACCCACACACCCAACCCACACACCCAACCCACACACACAACCCACACACCCAACCCACACACCCAACCCACACACCCAACCCACACACCCAACTCACACACCCAAACCACACACCCCATCCCACACACCTAACCCACACACTCAACCGACACACCAAACACACACACCCAACCCACACACCCAACCCACACACCCAACCCACACACCCAA
>CAXITT010000002.1:3454769-3479853 GCA_964033795.1 Lymnaea stagnalis | reverse complement strand
CCCCACACCCCCCCCCCACACCCAACCCCCCCACCCAACCCACACACCCAACCCACACACCCAACCCACACACCCAACCCACACACCCAACCCACATTCCCAACCCACACACCCAACCCATACACCCAAACCACACACCCAACCGACACACCCAACCCACACACACAAAACTGACAAACCTTCCCCTCACCAATTCACCACACCAACATCCCAACATCGCAACCCTCCTCCCCTACATCCCCGTACGCCCCATCCCTCAACATCGGCCCTGATTAAATACGTCAGTTGCGTCATACACTGTTCATTACATCATACGTGCCGTCAAGCTACGCCATTGCACGTGATATCTGAGAACCAATCAGAACTGATGAATGGGCCAGAAATACTCCAGCATGACCGAGTTTGCGTGATGCAATTTACAGATTGACTTTTAAAGAATAGTTTTGAGAGAGATGATTGCCAAGAAATGAAATCTGAACTATGATACTGTACTTTATGGGATGTCTATACTGTGTCACAATATGACTAATGTGTTAATCATGTATATTGACATGCTGCTTCAAAGGTCATGTTTGTACTGCACCAAAGGTCATTTTAAACTGCACCAAAGGTCATGTTTATACTGCATTAAAGGTCATGTTTATACTGCATTAAAGGTCATGTTTATACTGCATTAAAGGTCATGTTTATACTGCATTCAAGTTTATATTTATACACTGCATTAATGGTAATGTTTATATTTCATCCAAGGTCATGTTTATACTTCTTCAAAGGTCATGTTCATAGGATATTTATTATATGAAAGAAATGAATTACTTACACAAATCAAAGAAAGAATATCAGCCGGAAACAGGGCTTACTTCAGTAGTCAGAAAATACTCAAAAGTAAAAACATTTCAAGAAAAACAAAGTAAACTATTTATATGAACTCAGAACAGTTGTAATCAAATGCAAGTGAAACGTGGACGTTAACAAAAATGGTAGAAAACTTATTAAACAAGTGGGAGAGAAAAAGTTCTCAGGAAAATATATGGACCAAAAAAGGATGAATATGGATGGCAAAAACAAAACTAAACGGGAATGTTAGAATCTGTATCAGGATCACACGCTAGTAGCAGAAATAAAAACGACAGGCTACCCTGGGCATGACGCTTCGACAGGCTACCCTGGGCATGACGCTTCGACAGGCTAGCCTGGGCATGACGCTTCGACAGGCTAGCCTGGGCATGACGCTTCGACAGGCTAGCCTGGGCATGACGCTTAGAGAGAATGCCAAATGACAGAATAGTGAAGAGGGTGCACCACAGAGAAACCCAGAGGAAATTGGCACAAGGCAGGCCTTGTCTTAGATGGATGGATAATGTGGGAATAGATCTATAGAAGATTGGGATCTAAGTATGATAAGAAAACATCAGTTAGGTCTGATTGATTTAGGCTAATGTCCAAAATGGGCTGTAGCGCCACAGGGACGGATGGATGGTATGAGAGGAAAGAAGTGGTTAGACAGGACTAAACTCTACATGGGATGTAGTGCCACTGGGATTTATGGATGGTTGGATTAAAAGGACGTTGTGAGGCAGGCCAAAGTCCTCCATGGGCTGTAGCGCCACAGAGATGGATGGATGGTCTGAGAGGAAAGAAGTGGTTAGACAGGACTAAACTCTACATGGGCTGTAGTGTAAAGACCGACCGAAAGAGATTTTATGATTTCGGCCGAAGCCGAAAATAGGCCGAAAGTTTTAAAATCACTTTCGGCCGAAACCGAAAAAAGGCCGAAAGTTTAAAATGACTTTCGGTTGAAGCTGAAACCGAAAATGAAATATTTAGATATTTTGAAATTCGTTCCCACATACATTCTGCATACATCGAAAATGATGGGGGAAAGTATAGCTATTTACATTCTTTTTACAAAAAATGAGATAATCTTGAATATTAATAAATAAACATCTAATAGAAGGGTCTCAAACCTTCGCAGCCCGCGAGCCATTTCTGACCCTCAAGACGATATTTTGCGGCCTGCTACATGACAGAAAAGTTTAGTGTTAATGCGCCGGCTTGTTTCCCCCATTCTCATTTCTATAACGTGACTCTCCGCGACGGTTTCAGTCGAATCTCAAAGACTAGTCTAATTCTGATTTTTTTTAAAGGTTTCTATATATTTTTCTTTGATGATTATAATGGTAAGAACCGTTTTAAACTCGAAATAAACGTTTTTATTTTATACCTCCTTATGAGACAAACATAACAAAGAGTGCGGCTATGAGAAAAGTTTGTAAAAGTAAGTTGTCGGGTGATGCACAACCATAGTTGTGTCAATCGTAGCAATTTGATACATTATCAAAGGATCCATATTAAAATTGCCGCTAGTGTTTACGAGTGAGGTAAATTCCGCGCCTGTCTAAATCTTCTTCTTATGTCTATTAACATTCTGGGTCTCTACATTTTTTAGACCTCCAAACACAGACAGCCACTTTTCAAATTTTTCTGACCCTTTCTACTTTAATGTGCCAGAAGCCCCGTGCGGGGAATTGAATAGAAAAACAGACAATGGACATTTTATTTCATTGCCCTCCACCTTCCTTGAAATTTTTAGGTTGTTCAAGCTGAACATACGACTTTTTGGCAGTACCTATCTGTGTGAATCGCTCTTTTCTACTATGCACCTTAACAAGTAAAAGTTCAGGGCTGAACTTACTAATGAGGATCTTCAAGCTATACTGAGAGTCTCAGTTGCTTCCTCACTCACGCCAAAGCTGCTCAGTTGTGTAAAAAGAAGCGCTGCCAGGTCTCTGGCAACAGTGAGTAGGTGGAAGAAAGTGAAGCCTAGTTCTTAAGAACACCTTAATGTTTTTATTTTTATTTATAAAGGTTGATCAGATTGTAACAGCTGCAATCGCTTTTTTGTGGAATACTTGATGCGGCCCACTCTCACTTAGACACTATCTCCTGCGGTTCCCCTGATGATTTGAGTTTGAGACCCTTGATCTAATGAATACTTCTGATTTTACCATTTTAATATAAAAGTAATTTAAATTGCATTACAATTTTTTAAAAAAATAGTATGGTAGGAGAAATTTTGGCAAAAATGAGGGGGAGGGGGGGCAAATTAATGCAAAATAGACTCTTGAGTGCCCTTTGCTTTTATAATATAATTACAACCTAGAACATATGTATACAATAATTATTGTGGCTCTAATAAAGCCAATTGCCACCTAAATATATGTTATTATTGTTCCTGTGACGTCACAGGTGCCAAAGTGTCATCATCCAATGATGTTCCCTTGGGTTACCCAGCGGCGTGGAGAGTAGTGATTTGCTGTTGGGAACCAGCTTAATCCTTGAAGTATAATCCCAGGCCGTGTGGATTTCGTCCTCCGAAGTCCACTCCATCGTCACATTGTGACGGACGGATGCCAGCAAAATATGTTATTAAGGCTACAAAATATCCACAGAATGTTTCGCTGTTTCCGTATTACTCATGCTTTGTGTTTTCATTAATAGCTTGCAAGATGTCACTGTATAAATATTTAACCTAGTAAAAACACAATAGTCTTTCCGTGCTGGTGAAGTAATTATTTCGTTCGAAGACCAGCCTCCCTCACCACCTATTGGTGGCAAAAATTACTTTTTTTTAAACCTGGTTTATTAAAATTGTTGTTCTGATCATGGTTCTCAAAGATCGCTTAGTGTGTTGTGAAAGATAATTCAGTTTTTTGTTAATGATCGCTTTATTTGTTCTTAAGATCGGTTAGTTTGTTCATTAAGATCGCCTGGTTTGTTGTTAAAGATCGTTAGGTTCTTAATAATGATCGGTTAGTTTGTTATTAATGATCGGTGAGTTTGTTCATCAAGATCGCTCAGTTTTTTTCTAAAAGACCACTTAGTTTAATCTTAAAGATCGCTTAATTTGTTCTTAAAGTTCGTTTAGTTTGTTTTTAAATATCGCTTAGTTTGTTGTTACAGATTGTTCAATTTTTTTGTTTATGATCACTTCATTTCTTCTTAAAGATCGGTTAGTTTGTTCATAAAGATCGCTTAGTTTGTTGTTAAAGATCGCTTAGTTTGTTGTTAAAGATTGCTTAGTTTTTTGTTAAAGATCGCTTAGTTTGTTCGTAAAGATCGCTTAGTTTGTTCTTATAGATCGTTTAGTTTTTGTTTAAAGATCTTTTAATTTGTTCTTAAAGATCATTTATTTTGTTCAAAAAAGATCGCTAAGTTTTTTCTTAAAGGTCGCTTAGTTTGTGTTATTAAAAGATATTTTAGTTTGTTATTAAAAATCGTTTAGTATGTTCTTAAAGAACGCTTATTTTGTTGTTGAAGATCGCTTAGTTTTTTCATAAAGATCGCTTAGTTTGTTCTTAAAGATCTTTTAGTTTGTTCCAAAAGAATATTTAGTTTTCTGTTAAAGATCGCTTAGTTTATTCTCATAAATCATTTAGTTTACTATTAAAGTTCATTTGTTTGGTTTTTAAAGATCATTTAGTTCGTTCTTAAAAGTCGTTCAGCTTGTTCTTTAAGATCGTTTATTTTGTTCTTAAATGTCGCTTAATTTGTTCTTTAATATGTCGCTTAGTTTGTTGTTAAATATCGCTGAGTATTAGATGACCACAAACCTGAGCCACTTTCGGCCGCATGGCCGAAAGTCTAAGTCAACTTCAGCCGAAACCAAAAAAACGAAAGTTAACTTTTCACTTTCGGCCGCAACCGAAATTAAGCTGAAAGTTAACTTTTCAGTATCGGCCGAAACCGAAACTAGGCCGAAAGTGATAAAATGTCCACTTTTAGGGGGCTAAACCGTAGCCGAAGTCGAAATTCGGTCGGTCTCTACTGTAGTGCCACTGGGATTTATGGATGGTATGATGGAAAGGACGTTGTGAGGCAGGCCAAAGTCCTCCATGGGCTGTAGCGCCACAGTGATGGATGGATGGTCTGAGTGGAAGGAAGTTATAAGGCAGGCTAAAGTCCAACATGGGCTGTAGCGCCACAGAGATGGATGGATGGTCTGAGCGGAAGGAAGTTATAAGGCAGGCTAAAGTCCAACATGGGCTGTGGCGCCACAGAGATGGATGGATGGTCTGAGTGGAAGGAAGTTATAAGGAAGGCTAAGGTCCAACATGGGCTGTAGCGCCACAGAGATGGATGGATGGTCTGAGTGGAAGGAAGTTATAAGGCAGGCTAAAGTCCAACATGGGCTGTAGCGCCACAGAGATGGATGGATGGTCTGAGTGGCAGGAAGTTATAAGGCAGGCTAAAGTCCAACATGGGGTGTGGCGCCACAGAGATGGATGGATGGTCTGAGTGGAAGGAAGTTATAAGGCAGGCTAAAGTCCAACATGGGCTGTGGCGCCACAGAGATGGATGGATGGTCTGAGTGGAAGGAAGTTATAAGGCAGACTAAAGTCCAACATGGGGTGTGGCGCCACAGAGATGGATGGATGGTCTGAGTGGAAGAAAGTTATAATGCAGGCTAAAGTCCAACATGGGCTGTAGCGCCACAGTGATGGTTGGATGGTCTGAGTGGCAGGAAGTTATAAGGCAGGCTAAAGTCCAACATGGGCTGTAGCGCCACAGAGATGGATGGATGGTCTGAGTGGCAGGAAGTTATAAGGCAGGCTAAAGTCCAACATGGGGTGTGGCGCCACAGAGATGGATAGATGGTCTGAGTGGAAGGAAGTTATAAGGCAGGCTAAAGTCCAACATGGGCTGTGGCGCCAAAGAGATGGATGGATGGTCTGATTGGAAGGAAGTTATAAGGCAGGCTAAAGTCCAACATGGGCTGTAGCGCCACAGAGATGGATGGATGGTCTGAGTGGAAGGAAGTTATAAGGAAGGCTAAGGTCCAACATGGGCTGTAGCGCCAAAGAGATGGATGGATGGTCTGAGTGGAAGGAAGTTATAAGGCAGGCTAAAGTCCAACATGGGCTGTAGCGCCACAGAGAGGGATGGATGGTCTGAGTGGAAGGAAGTTATAAGGCAGGCTAAAGTCCAACATGGGCTGTGGCGCCACAGAGATGGATGGATGGTCTGAGTGGAAGGAAGTTATAAGGCAGGCTAAAGTCCAACATGGGCTGTGGCGCCACAGAGATGGATGGATGGTCTGAGTGGAAGGAAGTTATAAGGCAGGCTAAAGTCCAACATGGGCTGTAGCGCCACAGAGATGGATGGATGGTCTGAGTGGAAGGAAGTTATAAGGCAGGCTAAAGTCCAACATGGGCTGTAGCGCCACAGAGATGGATGGATGGTCTGAGTGGAAGGAAGTTATAAGGCAGGCTAAAGTCCAACATGGGCTGTGGCGCCACAGAGATGGATGGATGGTCTGAGTGGAAGGAAGTTATAAGGCAGGCTAAAGTCCAACATGGGCTGTAGCGCCACAGAGATGGATGGATGGTCTGAGTGGAAGGAAGTTATAAGGCAGGCTAAAGTCCAACATGGGCTGTGGCGCCACAGAGATGGATGGATGGTCTGAGTGGAAGGAAGTTATAAGGCAGGCTAAAGTCCAACATGGGCTGTAGCGCCACAGAGATGGATGGATGGTCTGAGTGGAAGGAAGTTATAAGGCAGGCTAAAGTCCAACATGGGCTGTAGCGCCACAGAGATGGATGGATGGTCTGAGTGGAAGGAAGTTATAAGGCAGGCTAAAGTCCAACATGGGCTGTAGCGCCACAGAGATGGATGGATGGTCTGAGCGGAAGGAAGTTATAAGGCAGGCTAAAGTCCAACATGGGCTGTAGCGCCACAGAGATGGATGGATGGTCTGAGTGGAAGGAAGTTATAAGGCAGGCTAAAGTCCAACATGGGCTGTGGCGCCACAGAAATGGATGGATGGTCTGAGTGGAAGAAAGGTATAATGCAGGCTAAAGTCCAACATGGGCTGTAGCGCCACAGAGATGGATGGATGGTCTGAGCGGAAGGAAGTTATAAGGCAGGCTAAAGTCCAACATGGGCTGTAGCGCCACAGAGACTGATGGCTGGTCTGAGTGGAAGGAAGTTATAAGGCAGGCTAAAGTCCAACATGGGCTGTAGCGCCACAGTGATGGTTGGATGGTCTGAGTGGCAGGAAGTTATAAGGCAGGCTAAAGTCCAACATGGGCTGTGGCGCCACAGAGATGGATGGATGGTCTGAGTGGAAGGAAGTTATAAGGCAGGCTAAAGTCCAACATGGGGTGTGGCGCCACAGAGATGGATGGATGGTCTGATTGGAAGAAAGGTATAATGCAGGCTAAAGTCCAACATGGGCTGTAGCTCCACAGAGATGGATGGATGATCTGAGTGGAAGGAAGTTATAAAGCAGGCTAAAGTCCAACATGGGCTGTGGCTCCACAGAGATGGATGGATGGTCTGAGTGGAAGGAAGTTATAAGGCAGGCTAAAGTCCAACATGGGCTGTGGCGCCACAGAGATGGATGGATGGTCTGAGTGGAAGCAAGTTATAAGGCAGGCTAAAGTCCAACATGGGCAGTGGCGCCAAAGAGATGGATGGATGGTCTGAGTGGCAGGAAGTTATAAGGCAGGCTAAAGTCCAACATGGGGTGTGGCGCCACAGAGATGGATAGATGGTTTGAGTGGAAGGAAGTTATAAGGCAGGCTAAAGTCCAACATGGGCTGTGGCGCCAAAGAGATGGATGGATGGTCTGATTGGAAGGAAGTTATAAGGCAGGCTAAAGTCCAACATGGGGTGTGTTGCCACAGAGAAGGATGGATGGTCTGAGTGGAAGAAAGGTATAATGCAGGCTAAAGTCCAACATGGGCTGTAGCTCCACAGAGATGGATGGATGGTCTGAGTGGAAGGAAGTTATAAGGCAGGCTAAAGTCCAACATGGGCTGTGGCGCCACAGAGATGGATGGATGGTCTGAGTGGAAGGAAGTTATAAGGCAGGCTAAAGTCCAACATGGGCTGTAGCGCCACAGAGATGGATGGATGGTCTGAGCGGAAGGAAGTTATAAGGCAGGCTAAAGTCCAACATGGGCTGTAGCGCCACAGAGATGGATGGATGGTCTGAGTGGAAGGAAGTTATAAGGCAGGCTAAAGTCCAACATGGGGTGTGGCGCCACAGAGATGGATGGATGGTCTGAGTGGAAGAAAGGTATAATGCAGGCTAAAGTCCAACATGGGCTGTAGCTCCACAGAGATGGATGGATGGTCTGAGTGGAAGGAAGTTATAAGGCAGGCTAAAGTCCAACATGGGCTGTAGCTCCACAGAGATGGATGGATGGTCTGAGTGGAAGGAAGTTATAAGGCAGGCTAAAGTCCAACATGGGCTGTGGCGCCACAGAGATGGATGGATGGTCTGAGTCGAAGGAATTTATAAGGCAGACTAAAGTCCAACATGGGGTGTGGCGCCACAGAGATGGATGGATGGTCTGAGTGGAAGAAAGTTATAATGCAGGCTAAAGTCCAACATGGGCTGTAGCGCCACAGAGATGGATGGATGGTCTGAGCGGAAGGAAGTTATAAGGCAGGCTAAAGTCCAACATGGGCTGTAGCGCCACAGAGATGGATGGATGGTCTGAGTGGAAGGAAGTTATAAGGCAGGCTAAAGTCCAACATGGGCTGTGGCGCCACAGAAATGGATGGATGGTCTGAGTGGAAGAAAGGTATAATGCAGACTAAAGTCCAACATGGGGTGTGGCGCCACAGAGATGGATGGATGGTCTGAGTGGAAGCAAGTTATAAGGCAGGCTAAAGTCCAACATGGGCAGTGGCGCCAAAGAGATGGATGGATGGTCTGAGTGGCAGGAATTTATAAGGCAGGCTAAAGTCCAACATGGGCTGTGGCGTCACAGAGATGGATGGATGGTCTGATTGGAAGGAAGTTATAAGGCAGGCTAAAGACCAACATGGGGTGTGGCGCCACAGAGATGGATGGATGGTCTGAGTTTAAGAAAGGTATAATGCAGGCTAAAGTCCAACATGGGCTGTAGCTCCACAGAGATGGATGGATGGTCTGAGTGGAAGGAAGTTATAAGGCAGGCTAAAGTCCAACATGGGCTGTGGCGCCACAGAGATGGATGGATGGTCTGAGTGGAAGGAAGTTATAAGGCAGGCTAAAGTCCAACATGGGCTGTAGCGCCACAGAGATGGATGGATGGTCTGAGTGGAAGGAAGTTATAAGGCAGGCTAAAGTCTAACATGGGCTGTAGCGCCACAGAGATGGATGGATGGTCTGAGTGGAAGGAAGTTATAAGGCAGGCTAAAGTCCAACATGGGGTGTGGCGCCACAGAAATGGATGGATGGTCTGATTGGAAGAAAGGTATAATGCAGGCTAAAGTCCAATATGGGCTGTAGCTCCACAGAGATGGATGGATGGTCTGAGTGGAAGGAAGTTATAAGGCAGGCTAAAGTCCAACATGGGCTGTGGCGCCACAGAGATGGATGGATGGTCTGAGTGGAAGGAAGTTATAAGGCAGGCTAAAGTCCAACATGGGCTGTGGCGCCACAGAGATGGATGGATGGTCTGAGTGGAAGGAAGTTATAAGGCAGGCTAAAGTCCAACATGGGCTGTAGCGCCACAGAGATGGATGGATGGTCTGAGTGGAAGGAAGTTATAAGGCAGGCTAAAGTCCAACATGGGCTGTAGCGCCACAGAGACGGATGGATGGTCTGAGTGGAAGGAAGTTATAAGGCAGGCTAAAGTCTAACATGAGGTGTGGCGCCACAGAGATGGATGGATGGTCTGAGTGGAAGGAAGTTGTGATGCGGGCCAAAGTTTGATCAGACTTTTGTTACGAATTCTTACTTCTACAAGTCAACAATTAACACGGTTTTGATCTTTATACGACTTACCATATTGCGAAACAAAATTGTAATTTTCAGATAAGGTGTTTTAACCTTCATGTAGGTATAATAAATGGACCGAATGCCTTATTGGTGGTATCAATCTACATGTAGATATATGGACCTATTGCCTTATTGGTGGTATCAATCTACATGTAGGTATATGTACCTAACGCCTTATTGGTGCTATCAATCTACATGTGGGTATATGGACCAATTGCCTTATTGGTGGTATCAATCTTCATGTAGGTATATGGACCTATTGCCTTATTGGTTGTATCAATCTACATGTAGGTGTATGTACATAATGCCTTAATGGTGGTATCAATCTACATGTAGATATATGTACATAATGCCTTATTGGTGGTAACAATCTACATGTAGGTATATGTACCTAATGCCTTACTGGTGGTATCAATCTACATGTAGGTATATGTACCTAATGCCTTATTGGTGCTATCAATCTACATGTAGTTATATGGACCTATTGCCTTATTGGTGGTATCAATCTACGTGTAGGTATATGTACCTAAATGCCTTATTGGTGGTATCAATGTACATGTAGGTATATGGACCTAATGCATTATTGGTGTCTTTAATCTGTATGTAATTTTATGGACATATTGCCAAATAGGTGTCTTCAAGCTATAAGCAGATAAGTGGAAATATTGCCTTCTCGATGGCTTCGATCTACATGTAGATATGTGAACCTATTCCTCTATCCGTGACCTCAATATGCTTGTAAGTAAATGACCTTTCGCCCTATCGGTAACCATGGTGATCAAAAGATTGACTAGATGGCATGGCAAAGTATGACACGAATTGGTACCAGGTTCATCTAAGTGTCAATAGTATGTCATAATTTTATTTCAAGTCTTAGCTCAAAGTCTGTTATTATTTTATTTCAAATCCTCGCCTAACTACACCACGCCATTTACCTGACGGCATGCGTCATTTCCGTTGCACACCTGTACATATTTTTACATCAAACTACAGGTCAAGCCTTAACTTTAGCTCCTACAGGTCAAGCCTTAACTTTAGCTCCTCGGGAACATTTCACACCTGAACTAATTGGTTGGGTAATTAAATCTTAGATCACGCAATCTCTTTGAAGCTACAGCTTCTGTTTGAGTGCTTAAGTGTTGTGTTTAATTGTTGCACGTGTTTATCACACACTTTGGTGCTGCGTCTGTTATTGGCTTTACCGGCATTCATCTGTGCGCGCCAAACAACTGTGCACGCCAATCAACTGTGCACGCCAATCAACTGTGCACGCCAATCAACTGTATTTGGTATTAGAAGCAGGTTCATTTAGTGAAAACATTGTATAAATAAAAGAATAAGCATGTGTTATCATGTGACCCTCAGCTCAACTGACACAGAAAAATACACAAATTTCTGACCTCTCCAAGACTGAAGTGTAGAAAGGGCAAATTAAAGAGTGATCACGTTGCTTCTGATTTTTTTATTGTCTGAACGTCTCCAAATAAAATGTTCATTACATAACTCGGTTCTGATAGAACGTTCATTTTACAAATAGTTCAACTTGCTGGTTTGAAATGGGGCTCATCAAATAAGAATTTATCCAAATCATCCTAATAACCATTCCGAAAATATGAATCTCTATCTCATCTCATCTCCATCTCATCTCATCTGTATCTCATCTTTATCTCATCTCTATCTCATCTCTATCTCATCTCTATCTCATCTCATATCCATCTCATCTCTATCTCATCTCTATCTCATCTCTGTCTCATCTCATCTCTATCTCACCTCAATTGATCTTTATCTCATCTTATCTCTATCTCATCTCATCTGTATCTCATCTTTATCTCATCTCTATCTCATCTCTATCTCATCTCATATCCATCTCATCTCATCTCTATCTCACCTCAATTGATCTTTATCTCATTTCATCTCGATCTCATCTCATCTGTATCTCATCTTTATCTCATCTCTATCTCATATCATATCCATCTCATCGATCTCTATCGCATCTTTATCTCATCTCTATCTCATCTCTATCTCATCTCTATCTCATCTCTGTCTCATCTCATCTCTATCTCACCTCAATTGATCTTTATCTCATCTCATCTCTATCTCATCTCATCTCTATCTGATCTCATCTCTATCTCATCTCATCTCTATCTCATCTCCTCTCATCTCTATCTCATCTCTATCTCATCTCATCTCTATCTCATCTCATCTCTTTATCATCTCATCTCATCTCTATCTCATCTCTATCTCATCTCTATCTCATCTCCTCTCATCTCTATCTCATCTCATCTCTATCTCATCTCATCTCTATCTCATCTCATCTCTATCTCATCTGTATCTCATCTCTATCTCATTTCATGTCATCTAATCTCATCCTCCCAAAATAGTACAAGACAAACTTCTAAATGGAAAGCGTAGCCTCTGCCGTAGGTAGGGTGGGGCATAAGGAGCACTCCGCCTCTGTCGTAGGAAGGGTGGGGCATAAGGAGCACTCGGCCTCTGTCGTAGAGAGGGTGGGGCATAAGGAGTACTCCGCCTCTGTCGTAGGAAGGGTGGGGCATAAGGAGCACTCCGCCTCTGTCGTAGGAAGGGTGGGGCATAAGGAGCACTCCGCCTCTGTCGTAGGAAGGGTGGGGCATAAGGAGCACTCCGCCTCTGTCGTAGGGAGGGTGGGGCATAAGGAGCACTCCGCCTCTGTCGTAGGGAGGGTGGGGCATAAGGAGCACTCCGCCTCTGTCGTAGGGAGGGTGGGGCATAAGGAGCACTCCGCCTCTGTCGTAGGAAGGGTGGGGCATAAGGAGCACTCCGCCTCTGTCGTAGGAAGGGTGGGGCATAAGGAGCACTCCGCCTCTGTCGTAGGGAGGGTGGGGCATAAGGAGCACTCCGCCTCTGTCGTAGGAAGGGTGGGGCATAAGGAGCACTCCGCCTCTGTCGTAGGGAGGGTGGGGCATAAGGAGCACTCCGCCTCTGTCGTAGGGAGGGTGGGGCATAAGGAGCACTCCGCATCTGTCGTAGGAATGGTGGGGCATAAGGAGCACTCCGCCTCTGTCGTAGGAAGGGTGGGGCATAAGGAGCACTCCGCCTCTGTCGTAGGGAGGGTGAGGAATAGGGATCGCCCCGCCTCTGGCGATTATTCTTTATCTTTTTCGGCCAAATGTACATCTGAAAGCAAGGGCTAGCAAAAATCGAGGCCGGTCCAGACGGCTGTACGCCTAGATCTGCCACTGAGTACAGCATGAGCTGTACGATTAGATCTGCCCACTGAGTTCAGCATCAGCTTTACGCCTAGATCTGCCACTGAGTATAGCATAGGGTGTACGCATAGATCTGCCACTGAGTACAGCATGAGCTGTACGCCTTTGATCTGCCACTGAGTAGAGCATGGGCTGTATGCCTACATCTGCCACTGAGTACAGCATGAGCTGAACGCCTAGATTTGCCACTGAGAATAGCATGAGCTGTATGCCTATGTACGCCTCGATCTGCCACTGCGTACTGAATAAGCTTTACACCGAGATCTGCAACTGAGTACAACATGAGCTTTGCGCCTAGATTTGCTACTGAGTATAGATTGTGCTGTACGCCTAGATCTGCCACTGAGTAAAGCATGAGCTGTACGCCTAGATCATCCATTGAGTACAGCATGAGCCGTAAGCCTATGTACGCCTAGATCTGCCACTGCGTACAGCAGGAGCTGTACGGTTAGATCTCCTTCTGAGTACAACATGAGGTGTACAACAAGATCTTCCACGGAGAATAGCATGAGCTGTACGCCTATGTACGCCTAGATCTGCCACTGCGTACTGAATGAGCTGTACATCTAGATCTGCCAACTTAGTACCAAATTGAGCTGTACGCCTAGATCTTCCACTGAGTATAGCATGATCTGTACGCCTATGTGCGCCTAGATCTGCCAATGAGCACAGCATGAGCTGTGCGCTTAGAACTTCCGCTGAGTACAGCATGGGCTGTACGCCTACATCAGCCACTGAGTACAGCATGAGCTGTACGCCTCGATCTGCCACTGAGTTCAGCATGAGCTGTACGCCTTTGATCTGCCACTGAGTACAGCATGAATTAAATGCCTACATCTTCCACTGAGTACAACATGAGCTGAACGCCTAGATCTGCCACTGAGTATAGCATGAGCTGTACGCCTAGATGTGCCACTGAGTATAGCAAGAGCTGTACGCCTCGGTATGCCACTGAATACAGCATGAGCTGTACGCCTAGATCTGCCACTGAGTACAGCATTTGCAGTACGCTTAGATCCGACACTTAGTACTGTAAGAGCTGTACACCTAGATCTGCCACTGAGTAGAGCTTGAGTTGTACGCCTAGTCTGCCACTGAGTATAGCATGAGTTGTACGCCTAGATCTGCCACTGAGTATAGCAAGAGCTGTACGCCTAGATCTGCCACTGAGTATAGCATGATCTGTACGCCTATGTACGCCTAGATCTGCCAATGAGCACAGCATGAGCTGTGCGCTTAGATCTTCCGCTGAGTACAGCATGGGCTGTACCCCTACATCAGCCACTGAGTACAGCATGAGCTGTACGCCTCGATCTGCCACTGAGTTCAGCATGAGCTGTACGCCTAAATCTGCCACTGAGTACAGCATGAGCAGAGAAATACTCGGCCGTTTGAGAGCTAAACAAATATGAAGCCAAGTAGACTTGATGGAATCCAAGAAGGACAACTCAGGACTGGAGAGGGCGAGTAGAACATGCCGATGAAAGTAAATCATTTACATTAGAACTAGGGAATATCCTGTGATATTGTTAGGGATAGGGAATAACCTGTGAATTATTTTAGGGATCGGGAATAACCTGTGATACTGTTAAGGATTTGGAATGACATGTGATATTGTGAGGGATTAGGAATTACCTGTGATACTGTTAGGGAAAAGGAATAACTTGTGACACTGTGAGGGATAGGGAATAACCTGTGATATTGTTAGGGATATGTAATAACTTGTGATACTGTTAGGGAAAAGGAATAACCTGTGATATTGTTAGGGAAAAGGAATGACCTGTGTAATTGTAAGTGAAAAGGGCGGACCTGTGATATTGTTAAGGATATGGAATAACTTGTCATACTTTTAGGGAAAAGGAATAACCTGTGATACTGTTAGGGATAGGGAATAAACTGTAATACTGTTAGGGTTAGGGAAGGACCTGTGATATTGTTAGGGATAAGGAATTACCTTTGATACTTTGATGGATAGGAAGTGACCTGTGATACTGTTAGGGATATGGAATAAACTGTGATACTAATATGTATAAGTTATGACGTGTTGAATTTGGAGACCAACTGAATGTTATATTTTGGTTTCGACCAAATGAAAAGCGAAAGGAATAAATGTATTTCGGCCCAACCAAACCAGAAGCTTAACGAGAAACAGAAAAATTTAAATAAATTAAAACTGTCCCCGGTTCTCCGGTTGACAAGTCTGTGGTGGTTTGTCGATTAGGAGGCGTCCCCTCGGCGTTACCTGGGGAATACAACTACTGGGCGCGTCCTGCGTGGGCAGACAAGGGATGTGCTCGGTACCTGCCGTACATAAAACAGCTCCTACAGGGCTGCCAGTTGTGATATTTCCCAACTGGAAAAATAGGCAGAGACAGGGTAGGGATCATGATTACAAGTTGCCGTTAATGGATACGAGGCGAGAGGTGAAGGTGGTAACCTCTGGCCGATGATTCTTACTACGCAGCCCTGAGAAGCTGCTCCAAGGCAACCGTTTCGTCCCAGCTACATCGCGAATTAGTTGCGTTGTGGAAACCCACTGTAGAAGCCCTCTTATAGGGCGTCTAACACTTCCCCGGGATGGGTGGGGGAAGATATTACATCGTAATTTTTCCATCCCAACTCCTGAGAAAGTCGATAGTGTGAACTGTGTGCAAACACAGTGTCGGACCTACCGGGTGTCTTTGGGTTAGTACAGTCCCCGGCTGAGACCCTGGTCGAGCAGACTGGGGTGGGGGCTGTCCTGACAAAGGGACATGCCTGATGTGCCGCTCCGTGGCCCCATACCGGATTGGGGAGGGATGTTTTGGGGAGGACATAAAGAGCGCAAGCTCGACGGCCCGCTGACGCCATTTCTTAATGTAACAAATAATTTAAGACTCGTTGGCCCATACATCATTCTGCGCACGTTAAAAAATAATGGGAAAAATATCGATATTGATATAGTGTTCTCGAAAACTACATATCGTGAACTCTACTGGATAGACATGTAATGGATAAATTGGCTTTTATTTAACATTTTGCATTTTCAGAAAATTTAAAGTTGTATTAAATGTATTTTTAAAAAAAACGTGATAAGAGAAAATTTGACTGAGAGAATGAGGCGTGAAATTAATGCAAAATAAATCTTTGAGGGCCTTTTGCTTTTATACTGTAATTAGAACACCACCAAGACATATTTGGTATCGATGGAAAGCTTAGCCGTCTATTGTTGAAGAGTGTCGCCCAGTAAAATGTCCAGGCAGAAGCTTTGAAGGAATGTTTGTTCCGCTAACCCAAAACAGTTTCCTTGAAACACGCGTTCTTATTGGTCGACATTTAAAAGGGTTTGCTAATCCGCAATTATCATTGGTCAGCTAATTTTAGCTTTAACCTAGAGTAAACACAAGTTGAACGAAAGTTGAGCTACGTTTAGTATGATAACACAGTAGGCCTACCTACTACATAATTATTGTACGAAACAGTAATACATGCAAGCGTGTGTCTAGAATTTTGATTTAAATCTTATGCAAAATTATACAAAATTTAACTAAAAACATTTTTTTCATCTAACAAACGGTTTCATTATTCTCTTCCATAACACGTGCGTCCATTTCACGTGAATAGTTTGTACACTATTGGCACATTCTACCTTTTTGGTCAGTCACAACATTTATGCGAATTATCATGATGAAAAGCAATGACCAGTGATCAGTTCAGAAATTTACCCCGGGGAGTCACTTCACATTTTTTTGGGGTGGGGGGAGGGGGGCAGTGCCAGCTGATTTATTGTTGGACATATTTGTTGCTCCGGGGGGCACTTGGCTTTCCCCGGAATGTGGGGGGGGGGGGCCAATGCACCTCGGAGATATAGCTGAAAGAAACCCTGTCAATTATGAATGTCAATAATGAATGTCAATGAATGAATGTAAATGAATGAATATCAATGGCTAATGTCAATGATGTATGTCAATAAATGAATGTCAAATAATGAATAGCAATGACGAATGTCAATGATAAGTGAATCGAATAAGTCTAGGGTTCCCTAACATTTTTTTTTAATTAAAAGAAAAATATAAATGGAAATGTTAATCTTACCATTTATTAGAATTTTTTCATAACATTACTTAACTTCCAGTATGACAAAATTTATGAGCATGTAAATGATAAGTCAAAAGTAATGACACCAATAAATGAGTTGAATAAACCTGTGCTTGACAAAGGATTTTTAAAGACGAACAAATTTTTAAAAAAAAATAAATAATACCATGTCCGTAATGGTTTTTTTCCCCCACTCAACTATTATCTTTTGCCTAAGTCTAATTGTAATTTTCTTTTCTTTTTTTTTTTTTTTGGGGGGGGGGGGCGTAATACTGTCCTTTTACGTCATTATGCAGCTGTTAGCAGTGTTCGCAGAGGATCATTCATATAACATATGATGACTGCAGGGTGAATAGTGATAATTAATATCGGATAACCGGCTGACAGACTCAAATGATCATGTGTTAACTTTCAGCGCCGAAATCAAAACCGTCATTCGGTCGGCCTCTAGTTGAATTGTCAGTAAATTGAAATATTAAAGGGGCAGTTAGAGAGTCACGTGGTCGGTCAAT
Organism: Lymnaea stagnalis; assembly: GCA_964033795.1. Lineage (NCBI taxonomy): Eukaryota > Metazoa > Mollusca > Gastropoda > Lymnaeidae > Lymnaea > Lymnaea stagnalis. The sequence continues at coordinate 3,462,238 of CAXITT010000002.1, read as the reverse complement.
AGCCCTTCTTGTGTTTGTTTGTAAACCAATTGTTTAATGGACGCAACAGTTTATGACATGTCGTATTAGACACTCATTTTCGTCACGCAATCAATGTTTCTCAGTTGTTGAAGTAGGGCAAGGGACAGTTAGACGTAATAATTACCGGCAATTATAATGACTGGTAGATGTGATGACCGGCAGATGACCGGCAGTTGCAATGAACGGCAGTTGTAAATGACCGGCAGATGTAATGACCGACAGTTATATGACCGGCAGTAGTATGACCGGCAGTAGTATGATGACCGGGAGATGAACGGCAGATGTAATGACAGGCAGTTGACAGGCAGAACCAACAGGTGGGTGGAAAAACTCTTGACCTACTCCTCACCAACCGCCCTATCGCGACCCAAGAGTTGAGGTCATTCTCGTTATATCAGACCGCTGCATAACATATTATGAATTTCAGGTCGGCGCATATAAAAGAGGCAAGTCATAACAAAAATCCCTATTTATGCCAAGGCAGACTGGGATAGACTGAGGAGTGCTACGACAGAGCTGAGCTCTAACATGGATGAGATTCAGGGTACAGCGACAACAGAAGAGCTGTGGGGGAAGTGTAAGACAACAATCACTGATGCAGTGAAGCAATACATACCCCACAAGACCACCAAATCAAAGACAAATCAGCCATAAATCACGGCTGAAATCCACAGACTCATCCACAGGAGAGACCGCCAGTACAAGCAAATGAAGCAGAATGGCTCAGTCGAACTGAACGCCGAGGTACTGAGGCGCCGCCAACCATTCAACGCTTACTGCGCAGATCATACTGGAACTACTTGAACAGCAACTTCTAAGAGGAAGACACTCCGACCAAGGTTATAAAGAACAATCGCTTCTGGAGCTATGTCAAGCTCAAAAAGTCCTCAAACACTGGGGTTTCCCCCATGAGATAGGACGGCTATTTGACGTCTGAACCCAAAGCACAGGCGGACATACGAAATCAACAGTTCCACTCGGTCTTTGGTGATGTTAGAGAGTACTCAGGGGTTGAATTCCTTCTGAACAGCAACATGATGAGAAGAGCCTACCCTGTCTACAAAAAGTGGAGCACTACGACCATGCCAACTAATGTCCGGTATCTTTCACCAGCGTGGTGTGCAAACTGTTGGAGCACATAATCGTAAGTGCAGTCGTGAAGCATCTTGAAAGCCACAATATACTCAATAATTGTTATCATGGCTTCCGAGTCAATAGATTATGTAAGAACCAGCTCCTTGAATTTGCAGAAGACTTGACGATCAATCTCGAGAACAGCAAGAAAACCGATATGCTGGTGATGGACTTCTCAAGGGCATTTAACCGTATCAATCATAATTTTCTTTTACACAAAAATAGATATGCGATCTAAGGCACTATTATTACATTGATCTGTAGCTTCCTCGGCAAACGATGCCAGGCAGTTGTGATAGACGAAACAACCTCCTCCTTTGTCGATGTTACGTCAGGGATCTCCCGGGGCTTGGTGCGAGGCTCCTGTTTGTTCCTAGCAGGTATCAGTGACCTGCCCGCGAAGCTGGCCTCCCAAACAAGGCTGTTTGCAGACGGCATGGAGGTGTACAGGAAGATCGTCAACAGGTCTGACCATGATCTGGTACAACAGGACCTCAATCGATTAGCTGTTTGGGAGGTGAACTGGGACATGGGATTTCACCCCGCAAAGTGCCAGACCCTGTCAGTCTCGAGAAGCAGAACCCCTCTACACCACCCTTACGAATTGCATGGTGGTATTCTTGAGAAGCAGAACCCCTCTGCACCACCCTTACGAATTGCATGGTCGTATTCTTGAGCCAGCTTCATCAGTAAGGTACCTCTGTGTTACCATTCCTAAAATATAAGAACAAGGTATGCTTAACTTAAATAGACAGGACAAAAGATGTGGACGTTTCGGCATAGAGCCTTCGTCAGCCAACGAAACAAATGGAAGTAAAACAAGTAACAAAGCACTGTAAAAAAAACTATGGAGGTCCTCTATGTGGTTGCCGGCATGCTGCAAACACTGGGCTGGTCACCCAAGAACAACAATTTGAGGAACAACGACGACTAACCAGGTTCTCCACGATGTACAAGGTGAAAAAGTAGGCTGGTCTACTGCTCCAGCGTTAAACAGGAACTCGTCCCTCCCCTCCCCCCCCCAATACATCGACGAGAATATGACAGGCAGTTCGGGCTTAAACAGAATAACTCAGTATAGGAAGATTAATAAGACACCACAAATTTGTGTCAATCTGACAATATAATTTAAGCTTTAATAAAAGTTATACATAATACATAAGTAAACGTTTCGGCACATCCAGTCCAACACTTTTTACAATCAGTATAGGAACTCCTAATTCCTGCCAAAGACTATAAGTAAGGGACTGGAATAAGCTTCAGAAAGCAACAGTTGAGGCGACTACACCGGACACACATGTGTCTATTGCCTCAAGCCTTCCAATCCCCTACCCAATACGATTGCTGAGCCGCCTTTGCAACCATTGAAGTATCCGTTTCAAAACCATGCACAGGTACATCGCGAGCCCCTCTTCAAACATAGAAGCCAGAATGCTTGATACATTGATCGTGGGCTCCCACAAAACAGAAATATAGAAGAAGAATGACCGGCAGATGTAATGTTCGGCAGTTGTAATGACCGGGAGATGTAATGACCGGCACACATGGTGACCTAGATATGAATCGAACAAAATGTTGTTTAGGAGTCTAAATGATATTTTGGAATCCGCTCATGTGACCTCCCTTGTTGCGTGATAATCAATGATCTCTAGCACGTGCCATTGAAGAGCAGATCAAAGTTAAAGACTAGTGCATTCAAGTTCCAGCATGGCGTTGAGAAGTCGAGACAGCTCCTTTCTTATGGAAGCGGAAATCATTTCTTATGTTTCTTCGTTATTTGGAGGTAGTTCCTAGCTTCATTGAATTCCTTGAATTCATTTAATGGGCTTGGGGGAAGGTCCTAGATGTTGAATTAGTTTAATGGAGCTGGAGGTAAGTCCTACGTGTTGAATTAGTTTAATGGGCTTGGAGGTAGGTGCTAGAGATGTTGAATTAATTTAATGGACTTGGAGATAAGTCCTAGATTTTAAATTTGTCTAATTGACTTGGAGGTATGAATTAGATGTTGAATTTGTTTAAAGGAATTTTAGATAGGTCCTACACATTTTGAATAATTTAATTAACTTGAGGTGGGTCCTACATCTTAAATTAATTGTATTAAATTGGAGATAGGTCCTATATCTTAAATTTGTTGTATTAAATTGGAAGTAAGTCCTAGATGTTGAATGCATTCAATACAATGAGTTCTATGTTTTTATCTTTAAAAAGGTAAAACTTACGTAAAACTACGAACATACGAGACAATGATTTACAATTGAGTTAAGTAATGTGAGAATTATCACTTGTAATATATATAGTGTGAGCACTTGAAAAAGACAAACCAATGATAGAAGAAAAAAGATGGGCTCGAAATGATGGCGTTGATCAAGTCCAAATTATGTAGTAAGCTTTGGTCATAGTATAGTGATATCTTTATCAATTGGAGAAGTTACCGAGAAGGTATATTCTAAGTGTTTGAGATCAGTTCAAGTATTAACTATGTATTATTGTTATTATTATTGTGATCGTGTGTTTTATCATATAATAAACTTTAATAAAATATAGTCGCTATTCACTTGGATCCACAAGGCCACTGTTGTTATAGATCATAACTAGATTGTGATTGTGAGGGATTGTAGATGTAACAATGACCCCTTCCCCTCAAGCCTCAACCCCTTAAAGCTTCCCCTAAAGAAGAAGTATAACCACCACCACCCCCCCCCCGCCCCCATCACTCAAAGCCTCGGCCTGAAAAGACAAAATACATTTCTTCTAGAATCCAATTTCTATTTGTATTTTATATAAACTGCAACTTGAGATAATAATTTAATTTACTTTGTTTATTTACCCAAAGATACTTTTCCCTCGGGGGAGTAGCCGGAAATGACGCTAATGGTTTATAGATATTTTAATGAGTAAACTAGCTGAGCTAACCATATACAAGTGTGGATGCTGAGCAAACTGGATTCAAATGTGGATGCTGAGCGAACTGGATTCAGATATGGATGTTGAGCAACCTGGATTCAAATGTGGATAAAAAATTGTGTTAATTGTTTAATATTTTAAAACTAAGCCTTCAGTTGTCAGACCATTTCCAGGCAATTAAACAATTCATTCAATTAAATAATTATTTGAGCCAGAGCATATAGATGTCACTGATACAAGTGTATCATAAGACTGTCACAGCTTAAATCAATGCATATAGCTGTCACTGTTAAAATTATATCATATAACTGTCACAGTTTGAATCAAAGCATACACCTGTCAATGCTACATTAATAGCATTCCACTGTCACAGTTTGAATCAAACCATACACCTGTCAATGCTACATTAATAGCATTCAACTGTCACAGTTTGAATCAAAGCATACACCTGTCAATGCTACATTAATAGCATTCAACTGTCACAGTTTGAATCAAAGCATACACCTGTCAATGCTACATTAATAGCATTCAACTGTCACAGTTTGAATCAAAGCATACACCTGTCAATGCTACATTAATAGCATTCAACTGTCACAGTTTGAATCAAAGCAAACGCCTGTCAATGCTACATTAATAGCATTCAACTGTCGCAGTTTGAATCAAAGCATACACCTGTCAATGCTACATTAATAGCATTCAACTGTCACAGTTTGAATCAAAGCAAACGCTTGTCAATGCTACATTAATAGCATTCAACTGTCGCAGTTTGAATCAAAGCATACACCTGTCAATGCTACATTAATAGCATTCAACTGTCACAGTTTGAATCAAAGCATACACCTGTCAATGCTACATTAATAGCATTCAACTGTCAAAGAAGAAGAATCAAAGCATACACCTGTCAATGCTACATTTACAGCATTCAACTGTCACAGTTTGAATCAAAGCATACACCTGTCAATGCTACATTAATAGCATTCAACTGTCACAGTTTGAATCAAAGCAAACGCCTGTCAATGCTACATTAATAGCATTCAACTGTCACAGTTTGAATCAAAGCATACACCTGTCAATGCTACATTAATAGCATTCAACTGTCACAGTTTGAATCAAAGCATACACCTGTCAATGCTACATTAATAGCATTCAACTGTCACAGTTTGAATCAAAGCAAACGCCTGTCAATGCTACATTAATAGCATTCAACTGTCGCAGTTTGAATCAAAGCATACACCTGTCAATGCTACATTAATAGCATTCAACTGTCACAGTTTGAATCAAAGCATACACCTGTCAATGCTACATTAATAGCATTCAACTGTTACAGTTTGAATCAAAGCATACACCTGTCAATGCTACATTAATAGCATTCAACTGTCACAGTTTGAATCAAAGCATACACCTGTCAATGCTACATTAATAGCATTCAACTGTCACAGTTTGAATCAAAGCATACACCTGTCAATGCTACATTAATAGCATTCAACTGTCACAGTCTGAATCAAAGCATACACCTGTCAATGCTACATTAATAGCATTCAACTGTCACAGTCAGAATCAAAGCATATACCTGTCAATGCTACATTAATAGCATTCAACTGTCACAGTCTGAATCAAAGCATACACCTGTCAATGCTACATTAATAGCATTCAACTGTCAGGTTTAGCGTAAATCTAGAGGCGACCAGTACATGTACAAATACACAATTAACTTAAGAGAAAAGAGAAATCGTTTAATTCTAAGCAATTTCTGCGGGCTTTTTTGTTAATGATTCACTCCTCCCAAAAGTCTTTCTGAACATTGAACCAATTGAGTTCAAGTTCTTCTTTCTACAAGGTAGAGGCTATTGAGTACAAGTTCTTTTTTCTACAAGGTAGAGGCTATTGAGTACAAGTCCTTCTATCTACAAGGTAGAGGCTATTGAGTTCAAGGCCGGCCTTCTGTCTACAAGGTAGAGGCTATTGAGTACAAGTCCTTCTTTCTACAAGGTAGAGGCTATTGAGTACAAGTACTACTATCTACAAGGTAGAGGCTATTGCGTTCAAGTCCTTCTATCTACAAGGTAGAGGCTATTGAGTTCAAGTCCTATCTACAAGGTAGAGGCTATTGCGTTCAAGTCCTTCTATCTACACGATAGAGGCTATTGCGTTCAAGTCCTTCTGTCTATAAGGTAGAGGCTAATGAGTTCAAGTCCTTCTATCTACAAGGTAGAGGCTATTGGGTTTAAGTCCTTCTAACTACAAGGTAGAAGCCACTAACTATGGCAATCTCTATACAAGGTAGAGACTATTGAGTCTGGCCTTCTATCTACAAGGTAGAAGCCACTGACTCTGGCCATCTAACTACAAGGTAGAAGCCACTGGCTCTGGTCATCTAATTACAAGGTAGAAGCCACTGACTCTGGTCATCTAACTACAAGGTAGACGCAAGTGAACCTGGCCATTTAACTACAAGGTAGAAGCCACTGACTCTGGCCATACTCTGGCCATATAACTACAAGGCAGAAGCCACTGAATCTGGCCATCTAACTACAAGGTAGACGCAAGTGATCCTGGCCATTTAACTACAAGGTAGAAGCCACTGACTCTGGCCATATAACTACAAGGTAGAAGCCACTGACTCTGGCCATCTAACTACAAGGTAGAAGCCACTGAATCTGGTCATCTAACTACAAGGTAGACCCAAGTGACCCTGGCCATTTAACTACAAGGTAGAAGCCACTGACTCTGGCCATCTAACTACAAGGTAGAAGCCACTGACTCTGGCCATCTAATTACAAGGTAGAAGCCACTGACTCTGGCCATCTATCTACAAGGTAGAAGCCACTGACTCTGGCCATCTAACTACAAGGTAGAAGCAACTGACTCTGGCCATCTAACTACAAGGTAGAAGCCACTGACTCTGGCCATCTAACTACAAGGTAGAAGCCACTGACTCTGGCCATCTAACTACAAGGTAGAAGCCACTGAATCTGGTCATCTAACTACAAGGTAGACGCAAGTGACCCTGGCCATTTAACTACAAGGTAGAAGCCACTGAATCTGGCCATCTAATTACAAGGTAGAAGCCACTGAATCTGGCCATCTAACTACAAGGTAGAAGCCACTGAATCTGGCCATCTAATTACAAGGTAGAAGCCACTGAATCTGGCCATCTAATTACAAGGCAGAAGCCACTGACTCTTGCAATCTAACTACAAGGTAGAAGCCACTGAATCTGGCCATCTAACTACAAGGTAGAAGCCACTGACTCTGGCCATCTAATTACAAGGTAGAAGCCACTGGCCATCTAACTACAAGGTAGAAGCCACTGAATCTGGCCATATAACTACAAGGTAGAAGCCACTGACTCTGGCCATCTAACTACAAGGTAGAAGCCACTGAATTTGGCCATCTAACTACAAGGTAGA
>CAXITT010000002.1:3434375-3450117 GCA_964033795.1 Lymnaea stagnalis | reverse complement strand
GGTGTGACGTGACGTACGTTGTCTAGGGGTCGGTCCCCTCTGTACTAGCCACAGAACAATTTTACAAGGGTCTAGAACCCCTTTATTTCCAGCTCCTACAGAGCTGACTCTTGCTCCAAGTATCAACAAACAATTCAGGGTTTCAGGTTTTCTTATTTATTGGCTATGTGTCCCTATATGCCACTACACAAAACAGTTAAAGTTACACAAGTCCTCTTCCATCGTAGAAAAACTCACTGCCTTCACAAGACAAAAATCATACACCATATCCACAGCACTCGCCACTGCTCACTCCTTAAAACTCAACTCACACACGTGGTTCCTCCTGACTCAGCACACCGGTCATACCTTGACCGAGAAAAATAAAAACTCGTGGGGCACACGGGGAAAATAAACTCACCCACGATTGGTCAAATTAACATTATAGAAGTTGACACAAAAACTCACGCCATCTGACCGTGACACGCCGCCCCTCACGAGTGACGTTTGGTGAAACCCAATGTTGCGAGTTTACAAAACAGCGGTCAGTTCGCGTGCATACTCTGGTAAACTGACATCAATTATAACATGAACAACATACCGATATTAATAAAAAAATATCATGAAATGTCTATCTTAAAACATTCCGTTATCAACCGCTATCAATCATACTTTGAAAGTCACTACTATTGTTATGGCAATGCATTGTAGAATTAAGACATCTCTAATGAAACATACATGGTAATAGATAAAATAATGACTATTCTTTATCATCTCAATCTTTTCCTACAATGAGAACATGGGAACATGGGATGCGGACACGGGATGAGGACATGGGATGAGGACATGGGATGAGAACATGGGATGAGGACATGGCATGAGGACATGGGATGAGGACATGGGATGAGGACATGGCATGAGGACATGGGATGAGGACATGGGATGAGGACATGGGATGAGGACATGGGATGAGGACATGGGATGAGGACATGGGATGAGGACATGGGATGAGGACATGGGATGAGGACATGGGATGAGGACATGGGATGAGGACATGGGATGAGGACATGGGATGAGGACATGGGATGAGGACATGGGATGAGGACATGGGATGAGGACATGGGATGAGGACATGGGATGAGGACATGGGATGAGGACATGGGATGAGGACATGGGATGAGGACATGGGATGAGGACATGGGATGAGGACATGGGATGAGGACATGGGATGAGGACATGGGATGAGGACATGGGATGAGGACATGGGATGAGGACATGGGATGAGGACATGGGATGAGGACATGGGATGAGGACATGGGATGAGGACATGGGATGAGGACATGGGATGAGGACATGGGATGAGGACATGGGATGAGGACATGGGATGAGGACATGGGATGAGGACATGGGATGAGGACATGGGATGAGGACATGGGATGAGGACATGGGATGAGGACATGGGATGAGGACATGGGATGAGGACATGGGATGAGGACATGGGATGAGGACATGGGATGAGGACATGGGATGAGGACATGGGATGAGGACATGGGATGAGGACATGGGATGAGGACATGGGATGAGGACATGGGATGAGGACATGGGATGAGGACATGGGATGAGGACATGGGATGAGGACATGGGATGAGGACATGGGATGAGGACATGGGATGAGGACATGGGATGAGGACATGGGATGAGGACATGGGATGAGGACATGGGATGAGAACATGGGATGAGAACATGGGATGAGGACATGGGATGAGGACATGGGATGAGGACATGGGATGAGAACACGGGATGCGGACACGGGATGAGGACATGGGATGAGGACATGGGATGAGAACATGGGATGAGGACATGGGATGAGGACATGGGATGAGGACATGGGATGAGAACATGGGATGAGAACATGGGATGAGGACATGGGATGAGGACATGACATGAGGACATGTGGTGAGTACCTGGGATGGGGATAGGGGATAAGGACATGTGGTAGGGACATGGGATGAGGACATGGGATGAGAACATGGGATGAGGACATGGGATGAGAACATGGGATAAGAACATGGGATGAGGACATGGGATGAGAACATGGGATGAGGACATGAAATGAGAACATGGGATGAGGATATGGGATGAGAACATGGGATGAGGACATGGGATGAGGACATGGAATGAGGACATGGCATGAGGACATGGGATGAGGACATGGGATGTGGACATTGGATGAGGACATGGGATGTGGACATGGGATAAGGACATTGGATGAGGACATGTGATGAGGACATGGGATAAGGACATGGGATGAGGACATGGGATGATGAAATGGGATGATGACATGGGATGAGGACATGGGGTGAGGACATGGGATGAGGACATGGGATGAGGACATGGGATGAGGACATGGGATGAGAACATGGGATGAGGACATGGGATGAGGACATGGGATGAGGACATGGGATGAGGACATGGGATGAGGACATGGGATGAGGACATGGGATGAGGACATGGGATGAGGACATGGGATGAGGACATGGGATGATGACATGGGATGAGGACATGGGATGAGGACATGGCATTAGGACATGGCATTAGGACATGGGATGAGGAAATGGGATGAGGACATGGGATGTGGACACGGGATGAGGACATGGGATGCGGACATGGGATGAGGACATTGCATGAGGACATGGGATGAGGAAATGGGATGAGGACATGGGATGAGGACATAGGATTAGGACACGGGATGAGGATATGGCATGAGGACATGACATGAGGACATGTGGTGAGTACCTGGGATGGGGATAGGGGATAAGGACATGTGGTAGGGACATGGGATGAGGACATGGGATGAGGACATAAGATGAGGACATGGGATAAGGACATTGGTATGAGGACATGGAATGAGGACATGGGATGAGAACACGGGATTAGGACACGGGATGAGGACACCGGATAAGGACATGGGATGAGGACATAGGATGGGGACAAGGGATGAGAACATGGGATGAGGACACGGGATGAGGACATAAGATGAGACATCGGATGAGGACATGGGATGAGGACATGGGGTGAGGACACAGGATTAGGACACGGATGAGGACATGGGATGAGGACATGGGATGAGGACATGGGATGAGAACATGGGATGAGGCCACGTAAGAAGTTCGTAAATAGGGGAAAGGAACGAGCGCAGAGGTCATTTTTGAAAACTTTGAGGCTATTTAAGAATGACTGTTATTTTATACAGTTGTATATATAGCTATAAATTATTATTTTATACAGCTTTATATTATGTTATAAATAATTATTTTGTTGTTATATATTATGTTATAAATTATTATTTTGTATATTTATATAATATGTTATAAATTATTAGTTCGTACAGTTATATAATATGCTATAAATTATTATTTTATATAGTTATATATTAATGTTATATATTATTTTTATACAGTTATGTATTATGTTATAAATTATTATTTTTTACCGTTATATAGTATGTTATAAATCATTATATCATACAGTTATATAATATATTATGATAAGGTGATACTTTATATATATATATATATATCATGTTATAATTTGTTATTTTGTACAGATGTATATTATTTATTGTAACGGACTATGTTTTCACAAGAAAACAGAGGGGTAGCGTGAGTGAACAGTGAATTGTGTTGACCAGGTTTTTCCACGGGGAGAGACAATCAATGTGGATTGTATTTTGAGAACAAATGTGAGCTCCACGTTTTTGGAGAGTAAAATTATGTTTTTGTCAGAGTGGTTGTTTTCCACGCTTGGCTGGTAATAAAGTATGAGTTGACTGATATAGAGAGAGCTAAGCGCAGAGCAGTAGAGAACAGTAGAGAACAGTAGAGAACAGTAGAGCTAGGAGAGCTGTGTGATTAGACAGTTGAGCTGAGTTGTAGTAGTGTGAGGACGTGTCTTTCTGAATGGTGGAATACTATAATATATACATGTGAAATTATTACATTCATGCAAGGATTATTATTATTATCAGTGTCAAGTGTGATTTAATAAAGTACTGTGAGTTTTAACCAGAATTGAGTATTCTTCTTTACGTGCCTGGATAATAAGTGGAAGAATGAAGAAGTCTTAGTCGGCATCCTGAAGTATTAACATAAGTAACCATACTACTGACATAACCCACAGCATAAGAAATAAGCTCCCACGCCATGTCAGAGTAGATGTGTTACATTTATTAACTTTCTATTTTGTATTGTTACAAATTGTTTAATAACTTGTTATTTTGTATATTTATGTATCATTTATGTACTTTGTACAGTTATATATTATTATAACGTATATAGCAGTTATATATTTTTAGCTATACTTTGCTATTTAATACAGTTTTTTTTAAAAGGTATATATTATGTTATAACTTGTTATTTTGATCAGTTGTATATTATGTTTTAACTTGTTACTTTGTACAGTTATTATTAATGGTATAACTTGTTACTTTGTTAAGTTATATATTATATAATAATTTGCTTTTTGCACAGTGATATATAGTTTATTTACTGGCTATTTTGCACAGTTATAGTTAAAGTTATTGATAGTCATTTAGACAATTGGTTTGTTTTGGTAAAATAAGCATTAGATGATTTTGTTTTAGTTCTTTCGTCACAATTATAAATGTGTGTGTATGTTTGTCTGTGTGTAATTGTATGTGTGTGTTTGTGTGTGTGTGTATGTGTGTTTGTGTGTTGTCTAGTATGAAGATTTCCACCAGTCCCTGTAGCTGTACTGGGGTGGAGTTTATCATATAAGTATGTATAATGTATTATATATAAATATACATAAATATGTATGTATATATATATATATATATATATATATATATATATATATATATATATATATATATATTAAGTATAGAAACATATTATCACATATAGAAAAATCTACTCTCGGTTTTGTGTGTGTGTGTGTGTGTGTGTGTGTTTTCTAGTATGAAGATATACCCCAGTGTGTGTAGCTGTAGTGGTGTGTAGTTTATTATATATATATATATAATGTATTATATATATATATATATATATATATATATATATATATATATATATATATATATATATATATATATATATATATATATATATATATATATAACGTGGCTACGATGCTGCTTACAGATGTAAACCTGGCTACGCTGCTGCTTACAGATGTAAACCTGAGCTATGTCAGTCAACTCGAATGTAGCCTCTGTTGCCAAAGTGCCCAATGATTATTGGCGGCCTGGAGTCCAGAAGACTCCACGCTCCTTACCGTCCCCATACGGGTTGTCATTCAGAGTTTGTTCAAGGGTTGTCCAGAGCCACGCCACGTCCACACGCATTAGTGACGTGGCCACTCACATGTGTCCCCCCGGCTCTCATGAACATGTGGCGGGCTGGTCTTTAGGTTGCATTACTTAATTACTCCCCGCTTCCCGTGGGGCGCTGGCGATTGTGTTTATCTCTTTCAAGACGCTGGCCAATGTGAGAGTTGTAGTGGTGCAAGTAGGGGCGCTAAGTTCAAGGAGGAGCGCTGGGGTCCAAGTAGGGGCGCCTGGGTGCAAGTAGGGGCGCTGGTGTGCAAGAAGGGGCGCTGGTGTGCAAGTAGAGGCACTAGGGTGCACGTAGTTGGGCTGGGGTGAGCATAGGGGCACTGGGTGTCATTAGGGGCACTGGGTGTCATTAGGGGCACTGGGTGTCATTAGGGGCACTGGGTGTCATTAGGGGCACTGGGTGTCATTAGGGGTGCTGGGGAGCATGTATGGTCACTGGGGTGCGGTTTACCTCTGACAAAACTCTGACCAATATGAGCGATGCAGTGGTGCAATTAATGGTGCTGAGGTGCAGTGTATCTCTGTCAAATTTGGTCCAATAGGATTGGATAAATTGTCAAGTACGATGGCTGAGGTATAGTTTATATCTGTGAAAGCTTGGATCAATATGAGTGGAGGAGTGGTGCCAGTAGGGCCGCTGCTAGACAAAGTAGTATTAAAAAGATTTTAAAAGTATTAAAAGATTTAAAAATTTGTAATTCTGTTTGATACAATTCTTTTATTTATTGAATCAATCCCAAAATGAATCATCAAATATCGCTCAAGTCATGTCATTTTTTTATAAAACACATTATTTAACACGAACAAACATTAACAGCTGGATGGTTCTTGGCCTAAATCTACAATTATTAATTAGAATTAATTAAATAATTCTTTTCCCAGAGTTGATGTATTATATGTTTTTTTAATTCAATGCAGAGATCCGAAATCCTGGGGGATTATCAAACTATCTACCAAACTATCTACCAAACTATCTACTAAACTAACGACCTAACTATCTACCAAACTGAAACGAAACTATCTACCAAACTATCTACCGAACCAACTAAAAAACTATTTACAAAACTATCAACCAAACTATCTACCAAACTATCTACCAAACTATCTACCAAACTATCTACCAAACTATCTCCAAACACATCTACCATACTATCTACCAAACTATCTACCAAACTAACTACCAAATTATCTACAAAACTAACTACCAAACTATCTACAAAACTATCTAACAAACTATCTACCAAACTAACTAACGAACAAACTACCAATCTATACTTCAAACTAACTACCAAACTATCTATCTTACTAATTAACCAAAAAAACTACCAAACTACAAAACTAAATACCAAACTATCTACCAAACTATCTATCAAACTAACTACTAAAATATCTACCAAACTATCTACCAAACTAACTACCAAACTAACTACCAAACTAACTACCAAACTAACTACCAAACTAACTATCAAACTAACGACCAAACTATCGACCAAACTATCGACCAAACTATCGACCAAACTAGCTTCCAAACTAACTACTAAACTATCTAGCAAACTATCTACCAAACTATCTACCAAACTTTTTTGCTGGCAGCCGTCCATCACAATGTGACGAAATCCACATAGCCTGGGATTATTATACTTGAAGGATTATAAGCTGGTTCCCAACAGCAAATCGCCTCTCTCGACGCCGCTGAGTAACTCAAGGGAACATCATTGGATGATACCGCTTGGCACCAGTGACGTCGCAGGAGTTGACGGAATGTTTCATTGTATCAATGTTATCCGCCTTTCGGGACTCCATCTCCGGGTTTGATTTCAGAGTTTCCTTCTCTTAGATGAGTTGCCGTCCAAGGTTAACGAGTCTCATCTACCCGGGGTGCTGGTGGTGTTTTTGCTTGACTGGGCTCTGGCTGGAATTGAACTCCAGACCACCAACTTGAGATTTGCTCAGTTTAGACCACTCGGCCACTCGGCCAACCAGCACCCAACCAACTAACTACCAAACTAACAACCAAACTATCTACCAAACTATGTACACGACAAACTACACAAATAACTACTGGACAAACAACACAACTATCTACACGTCAAACTACACGACTATTTACACTACAATCTACATGACTACAAGACTATATGTTTGATACTGTACCTGGAGGTTATAAGTATTGCTAGTAAATTTAAAATATGGAACACCGCTATATTGAAAGTTCAACCAAGTTCTCTACTTTAATTAGCTTTTAGATTGTGGAATGTCTAAGGCAACTAGATACTCTACGGTTTATAGATGTTACAGATGCTAATGAAAACAGATACTGTACTGTTCGTTGCTTGTTGAAAAGTGACTGCACCCGTAGACACTTTGAATCGTGGTCGGATTGATAGACCTAACTTGATAGCCAGGCGTTGAGACGGTCAGACAGTCAGAAGTTCATACGACCAGAAGGTCAAAAGGTCAGATGGTCAGAAATTGATGTCCAAAGCAATTTATTAAATCAGTAGCAATTTATGAAGTAAATTTGTCATAATTATAAGTGCCGTCTTCATGTCATATTGATTAAAATTGACTGGTAGTTCAGTGCTCCGTAACTTATGTGCCGAGTCATACTGTTGTGCCGCAAGACATTACTTGGTGTGCCGCAAGACATTACTTGGTGTGCCGCAAGACATTACTTGGTGTGCCGCAAGACATTACTTGGTGTGCCGCAAGACATTACTTGGTGTGCCGCAAGACATTACTTGGTGTGCCGCAAGACATTACTTGGTGTGCCGCTGCATAAAGCATTAAAAGCGAGGAAAACCACAGTCAGCCAATATATAATATCATAAGTCACAGTCAGCCAATATTTTATATCGTCTGTAAGTCTTTCAATGTATGATACCATCTATCTGTCGCAGTCAATGAGTATATGATATCATCTGTCACAACCAGTCAATTTTGGTATGATCTGTCAGTTAGCCATTTTATGATATCATCTGTCACAGTCAGACACTATATGATATCATCTGCCACAATAGTCAATTATGATACCATATTTCACAGTCAGCCAATATATAATATCATCTGTCACAGTTTAGAAAGCAGGTAGCAATGTTGCGTAATGACTTGAAGGGCAGAACGGAAACCTCATTGTTTACAAGTTTATCACAGTAGCGTGTATGAAGTGATTGCATTCGTACACAAAGTGTGGCGTTCCAATGAGTAGCATGTCAAGTGTTCTCTGGATACGGAGGTAGGGAACCAAGGGGTATAAGCAATCATTTATTTTATTGCTTTTTAAAGCAGAATCCAACAATGCCATCCTACAATAAACTCCAACAATACCATCCAACAATATCATCCAACATCACAACTTAAACATAGCTGCATTCACCGGAAAGAATATTTGATTTTTTTTTTTAAATGTGTCTATGTAAGATTTCAAATATCGAACAAATTTATTTAAAATATTTTAAAAAATGAAAACAAAATAGTTAAAGACTGGATTGGGTTTTTAAAAAAAATCAAACAACGCATAAAATGAAAGCTTTATTATAAACCCTTTATATGCATTTTTGTTTGCATTTATGTCATTGTACGTGAGTCATCATTTATTTAGAAGCGGTCATGTCAATGGGTCAACTACTAGTGAAAAACGTTTCATATTTCCTTCATTTACCCTTTCAAAAATATTTTTTTTTATTTTACAGCATACCCAAATAAGTCACATATACAAGCTACATAGAAACACCTGCACAATTAATCTCATCAACAACAAAAAAAGCAACCATTGTGCAAATGCTATGTCATTCATTGACCCCTTGAAGAATGAGGCAAACAGATTTGGAGAGGGGGGGGGGTTAAATTGTTGGGTCTGTTTTGTTTGTTAAAGAATTTGTTTTCATCGGCAACTATTGTATGTGCTAAGTTTGAATTCAATAGGATGACGGGAAGTGGGTCAGTTAGCCATCCGAAGATTTTATTGTGTTTTTTTTTTCTTCATATTTGAGTACCCACGATAAATATTTTGATCCTTTTGGCTCATGTTTGAAGTGAGAGTTTACCTTTTCATCGATGAGTTGCTGTCCAAGGGGTGCTTGGGATTTTGGCTTTGATGGGGATTGGACTCCATACCTGCAGCTATTTGGATTGAGTCAAAGTAGACCACTCGGTCACCCAAATCCCCTATTTTGCCTTGTACATAGAAATAAACGATCAAATGCGAAGTTAGTATAAAGGACTTTTTGTTTTAATAGCAGTTAAGGAGATTCTAAAATAACCATTACAAAATAATTTGTTATATGTTACGTTATATTTTGGCTGTTACAAAGGACGCTATATGTTGGTTGTATCGAGTAACGTTATATGTTAGTTGTCACAAGTGACGTTATATTTTGGCTGTTACAAAGGACGCTATATGTTGGTTGTATCGAGTAACGTTATATGTTAGCAGTCACAAGTGACGTTATATTTTGTCTGTTACAAAGGACGCTATATGTTGGTTGTATCGAGTAACGTTAAATGTTAGTTGTCACAAGTGACGTTATATTTTGGATGTTACAAAGGACGCTATGTGTTGGTTGTATCGAGTAACGTTATATGTTAGTTGTCACAAGTGACGTTATATTTTGGCTGTCACAAAGGACGCTATATGTTGGTTGTATCGAGTAACGTTATATGTTAGCTGTCACAAGTGACGTTATATTTTGGCTGTTACAAAGGACGCTATATGTTGGTTGTATCGAGTAACGTTATATGTTAGTTGTCACAAGTGACGTTATATTTTGGCTGTTACAAAGGACGCTATATGTTGGTTGTATCGAGTAACGTTATATGTTAGTTGTCACAAGTGACGTTATATTTTGGCTGTTACAAAGGACGCTATATGTTGGTTGTATCGAGTAACGTTATATGTTAGTTGTCACAAGTGACGTTATATTTTGGCTGTTACAAAGGACGCTATATGTTGGTTGTATCGAGTAACGTTATATGTTAGTTGTCACAAGTGACGTTATATTTTGGCTGTTACAAAGGACGCTATATGTTGGTTGTATCGAGTAACGTTAAATGTTAGTTGTCACAAGTGACGTTATATTTTGGATGTTACAAAGGACGCTATATGTTGGTTGTATCGAGTAACGTTATATGTTAGTTGTCACAAGTGACGTTATATTTTGGCTGTTACAAAGGACGCAATATGTTGGTTGTATCGAGTAACGTTATATGTTAGCTGTCACAAGTGACGTTATATTTTGACTGTTACAAAGGACGTTATATGTTGGTTGTATCGAGTAACGTTATATGTTAGTTGTCACAAGTGACGTTATATTTTGGCTGTTACAAAGGACGCAATATGTTGGTTGTATCGAGTAACGTTATATGTTAGCTGTCACAAGTGACGTTATATTTTGACTGTTACAAAGGACGTTATATGTTGGTTGTATCGAGTAACGTTATATGTTAGCTGTCACAAGTGACGTTATATTTTGGCTGTTACAAAGGACGCTATATGTTGGTTGTATCGAGTAACGTTATATGTTAGTTGTCACAAGTGACGTTATATTTTGGCTGTTACAAAGGACGTTATATGTTGGTTGTATCGAGTAACGTTATATGTTAGCTGTCACAAGTGACGTTATATTTTGGATGTTACAAAGGACGCTATTTGTTGGTTGTATCGAGTAACGTTATATGTTAGTTGTCACAATTGACGTTATATTTTGGATTTTACAAGTGACGTTATATGTTGGCTGTATCGAGTAACGTTATATGTTGGCTTTAACAAGTGACATTTGTCGAGTATTGGAGTTCAATAATAATTGTTGCGACTGAATATTACTATTAATTATGTTTTATTGAGCACGGTGTGTGTTTGAGAGTTTTAATAGTTAGTGAATGCTCTTCCCGCGCTTGACTGTGTGACGTATTTATTTATTTAGGCATTTTTATATAGCGCTTACCTTAAAGCTCTAAGCGCTTTACAATTATTAAAAACATGTAAACTAACTACAATAAAAATGAGACATTAGGATAATAACTAGTATACTATAGAAACAATTAAAATGGCTATAAAACGAGGACACTTTGGCACGTTTTGGCCTTTATTACAAGATTAACCCGAGACAGAAAATGAGGCAGGGCAAGGAGGGGGCATCACAGGTCATAGGCGGACCTAAACAGATGGGTTTTAAGGGACTTTTAAAAAGTTGATGAGGTTTCACAATGACGGATATGGAAGGGGAGCTGGTGACTATATATATATATACCAGTGACTACATTAACTACATACGTCCTGCCTGTATCAAGTTAACTACGTCCAGCCTTTGGCAAGTTACCAACGTCGTATCCAGTTCCAATGAAATAACTACGTCCTGCCATGTATCAGGCTAACTACGTCCTGCCTGTAGCTAGTTGCCAACGTCCAGTCCAGTGAAATATCTACGTCCTGCATGTAGCAAGTTAACTACGTCCTGTCCAGTTCCAATGAAATACATACGTCCTGCATGTAGCAAGTTACCAACGTCGTGTCCAGTTCAAGTGAAATACCTACGTCCTGCATGTAGCAAGTTAACTACGTCCTGCCTGTAGCAAGTTACCAACACCGTGTCCAGTTCCAATGAAATACATACGTCCTGCATGTAGCAAGTTAACTACGTCCTGCCTGTAGCAAGTTACCAACACCGTGTCCAGTTCCAATGAAATACATACGTCCTGCCTGTAGCAAGTTACCAACACCGTGTCCAGTTCCAATGAAAATACATACGTCCTGCCTGTAGCAAGTTAATTACGTCCTGCCTGTAGCAAGTTACCAACGTCAAGTCCAGTTCCAGCTAAGAACCCACGTCGCGTCATGCATCAGGCTAACAACGTCCTGCCCCGTATCCAGTTACTAGCGTCATGTCCTGCAGCAGCGAGCCACCTACGCACTGTGCAGTATTAAGCTGCATATGAACTGTCTAATGTCGGCGAGTGCTAGTAGAGCTAGACAGGAAGAGCTTAGAGCTAGACAGGAAGAACTTAGAGCTAGACAGAAAGAACTTACAGCCAAAGAAGACGAAAGTATTGAGCTGGGTAAACAGAGACTATTCGAACTAGATAAGACGAAAATAGAGGCAGATAAAAAGAGACCTTAATAAGGTAGAAGTCGTTGGAAATGACCTAAGGTGGACCTATGAAGGGGATTGTCCCAGCGCCACAGTTTGTAATGAATTGGTCGTTATGGAAAAGCTTTGAAAGCAAAGAGAACCCGTATGTAATGTTTGAGGACATGATTTTCGCTGTATCTCATGGTGAGCCATCAGATAATGTAAGTCCTAAAGTTGAATTAATTGTTTGATTTTTTTTAATTTTTTTTTTGAGGAGGTGAGTGGAATCCTCGAAGTGGGGGAAGGAGAGAAAAAATTTGTTTCTAAATAAATATTGTGAAATACATGTATCACGGTGCAATGTGAGCAAATGTTGCTCAAATGTTGTAACAGAGATATGTGCCGATAATGTAAATGAATTAGTAGTTAATGTGAACCAGGCGTGCTCAGATTTTTATGCTATTGCCGAGATCTGCAATGAAAATGACCATAAACAAGCTCAAATTGAATGATGAGAAGACTGAGCTGATCCCCATCGCCACCGCTCAGAAGCAAAAATGTGCAAATAACACGACATCAATTACTCTCTCAGGTGTGCATATTGAGTTAGCTCAAACAGTTCGGTACCTGGGTGTCTACCTAGACACAAGACTAACTTTGCAAAGTCACATTAACATGCTATGCAAGTCGATTTTTCTAGAGCTGCGCAGGATTAGTCACATCAGGTCCTTCTTCATCAGGCAAGTTCGACCATGCTAAAACACTTCTGAGAGAGCTGCACTGGCTGCCACTTTGTGCTACCGCTGCTTACATGACCTGGCGCCGTACTATCTGAAAGAGCTGCTGACGCCTTATGTACCCACTAGACAACTCCGCTCATCCGAAAGTGGCAAACTCTCGACACCACGTGTTCGCCTTGAGACTTACGGAAAGCGCACTTTCGCATTTGCTGGCCAATTAATTTGGAACGCCCTTTCTGTCGCTCTCAGAAACAACCAGACACTGGAGTCCATTAAAAACTATTTAAAGACACATCTATTTCGCAAACACCTTCTGGGATGATTGTCTACCTTATTTTCCAATTAAGGCGCAATGGCTGTGTTGCTCAGGCTTGAAATGGGTTGAAAGACTTTGCCATTGTATGCTTGTAATTAGTTTTTGTAGTGTTGCGTTTGTTTTAAATGTGGTAAATTATATTGTGTTTTTTTTTTTTTTTTTTGCTTTTTACCGCGCTTCGAGCCTTGTGGGATGTAGCGTGTTTTTTAAATAAACTTTATTACTATTATTTTTTAAATTTTGCTTTGTACCGCGCTTCGAGCCTTGTGGGATGAAGCGTGTTTTTTAAATAAACTTTATTACTATTATTATTAAAAGATGTTGTTAGCAAGGCTTGCATAGTGTTGCAGCGAGCTGTGTTGATGAATCACTTGGAAATGTGAGCGAGGATTGCTAAAATTTTAATTTTCTTACAGAGCGCTGTAAAGATAATAAATCAGTAGGTAATGAGAGCCATGGGTTTCTCAAATGTGTATTCTGTTACGGAGAGCTGAAATGAAAATCAATCACCAAGTAATGTGAGTGAAAGTTGTCTAGATTTTGAGAGCCAGGCGTGCTCTGACATTAAGATGGAACAAAATTTTGAATTAGTTAAAGAGAGCGCTGCCAGCTCAAAAGGTGAACTGGTTTATGATATTCTAGAGGAGGTGAGCTTTCAGTTCCATGAGTTCAGATGTGAAGTTTTTGTTTTTATTGTTAATAATGAATCTGTTGACTGTTGGCATGAGCTATGACCATGATTGCTCTAAAGTTTATGATTTGTATGATTTGTATGATTTTGTTCATGAGACTCATTTTTCATGGTGTAAATATTTTAACATATTTTAAAACTGAATGTCCTTATGAGTTGTGACTACTGGTCAAATGACGGGCGAGAAGAATGCCAAATTGTAATTAACATGGTGAAGCATAAGGTTGTGAAATCCACGGACAAAAGAAATGTCCCATCATCTGTACATGTATCATATAAATTAAAAGAGCAAATAAAGGCTGCTGATATTGTGGTGAGGCATCTGTGACTGGTAATAATGTTACATACTTTTGTCTTTTTCCAGTGATGGCCAATGATTTTTTTCAATAAACCTTATTGATGATGTGAATTAGAGAACCTTAGTTATTGTTATAAATTTAGTAACGATATTGATATATTTGTCCTAAAATGTGAGATGTAAATAGAATTATTTTTATTGATTGAATTTCAATGATATAAAAAAAAAAAAAAATTAATGTTGACATTCAATGGTCTGATTTCGTATTGTCGTACATGAATTTTAACTCTTGAATTGCAATTCAATTCTGTACGAATGATTGGTTTCATTGATTGTGGTGCATCATAACCGTGTTAGATTTTCAGGGATACTAAAATAATGTTTTATAGGTAAGGACCATTTCGTTTGTCTGAAGGTTTCCTCTTGATGACGATTTTGTAAATTTTTTGGTGTTTGTATCGATTTAACTCCGTGAGTTAAATCTGAAATGGAAGAGGGGGATATGTCGAGTATGGGAGCTCAATAATAATTTTTGCGACTGAATATTACTATTCATTATGTTTCATTACGCGCTGTGTATGTGTGTTTGAGAGTTTTATAAATGAACGCTCTTCCCGCGCTTTATTCTGGGACGTATTTCTATGCTGATTGTGACGTATTGTCTAGACTGTATTGGGACGCACGTTTTAGTCGTGCAGCTGTAGTGAATAGAACTAGGATGTGTATTATTACTGTCTGATAGCGAGTTGCCCTATATGCATGTGTTTATAATTAGATATAAAATTTATAATTATTATGAAAAGGACTTGAGTTTATTCAGTGATAATAAGAATAGTACGACGTATTGCAACGTGTGAAAAGCATGACGAATTAACCAATCAAGTAGAAATAGGCGTTCCATGTTTCCGGTTGACAAGTCTGCTGTGGCTTGCCGATTAGGAAGCGTCGGCCACCGACCCCCTCGGCGTGTGCCTGGAAACATAACTACTGGGCACGCCCCGCGTGGGCAGACAAAGGGTGTGCCCGGTACCTGCCGTACATAAAAGAGCTCCCACAGGGCTGCCGGTTGTGATATTTCGCAGTCGTAAAGTTAGGCAGAGCCAGGGTAGGGATCATGATTGCAAGTTGCCGTTGACGGGTATGAGGCCAGAGGCGAGGGTGGTAACCTCTGGCCGAGGATTCAAATAATGCAGCCGTGAGAACGCTGCCCCTAGGCAACCGTTTCGTCCCAGCTACAGCGTGAACTAGTCACGTTGTGGAAACCCACTGTGGAATCCCTCTTATAGGGCGTCCGA